>WOXC01010384.1:0-94962 GCA_011680675.1 Gymnobelideus leadbeateri | reverse complement strand
TGATAGTGGGTACTTCTAACCTCCCCTCTCCCCAGAATGCCCTCTCCTCCATCATCCCCCCTCTCAATCCCCCTTTCCCCTACTCAGGAGAGTGAGTGAGGTAAGATATTCCATTTAGTATGTATGTGATTCTCTCCTTGAGCCAACTTCAATGAGAATATGCTTTTGCCTTTTTGCCTTCCTGTTCTTCCCCTCCCCTGCAACTACTTCCCCTTGCCTCTTCTACATGAGATAGTTTACCCTACCCTGTCTCTCTACATCTCCTCTTGCCACTTTCCTCTCTCACCTCTTGACTTCACCCCTTAAGAATCATCCCTTCCTTGGGGCGGCTAGGTGGCGCAGCGAGCAGAGAACCAGCCCTGGAGCCAGAAGGACCTGAGCTAGGATCTGGCCCTAGGCACCCAACACACAAAAACCCAGCCACGTGACCCTGGGCAAGTCACCCAACCCCAATTGCCCTCCAAAAAAAAATAATAATAATCATCCCTTTCCATCAAATTCAACCTGTGCCCTCTATCCATGTATACCTGTGAACATATGCCATATACTCTTCTTCAATTATTTTCATAACGAGAAAGGTTTCATCAAACACAGTTATTGTTTTTCCATGTAGGACTGTAAATAGTCCAACTTTGATAAGTTCCTTTTGATTTCTTTTCCTTGATTACCTTCTCAAGCATCTCTTGCTTCTTGTGTCTGAATGTCAAATTTTCTATTCAACTCTGGTTTTTTCATCAAGAATGCTTGAAAGTGGGGGCGGCTAGGTGGCGCAGTGAAGAGAGCGCCGGCCCTGTAATCAGAAGGACCTGAGTTCGGAGCTGTAGCGGCAAGCACCCCAATATCCCCAGGGTAACTGCCAACACAGGTTCTTAGATCTGCTTTTGTAAAGGAAAGCAACTCAAAATGGGTTAACAAGCTTACTTTAATCAAACAAACATACATTACCTAGTTCAGGGGAAAAAGGTCAGTTTTGCTGGGTAGGTGACCCTTGGGTTCATTCCCAGCTCTTTTGCCCTCTGGATTATTATATTCCATGCCCTTCTATCCCTCAGTGTAGAAGCTGCCAGGTCCTGGGCTATTCTGATTGTGTTTCCACAATATTGAAATTGTTTCTTCCTGGCTGCTTGGACTATTTTCTCCTTGATCTGGGGATTCTGGAACCTGGCTATAATATTCCTGGGAGCTTTCTTTTGGGGATCTTTTTCAGGAGGTGATCTGTGGATTCTTTCAACCTCTATTTTGCCCTCTGGGTCTAAAACATCAGGGCAATTTTCCTTGTGAATTTCTTGAAGGGTGATTTCTAGGTTCTTTCTTTGATCATGGCTTTCAGGTGGTCCAATAATTTAAAAATTATCTCTCCTGGATCTATTTTCCAGGTCAGTGGTTTTTCCCATGAGATATTTCACATTGCCTTCTATTCTTTCATTTGTTTGGATCTCTTTAATAGTATCTTGATTTCTCATAAAGTCACTAGTTTCCATTTGCTCCAGTCTAACTCTGAAGGAATGAATCTCCTCAGTGAGCTTTTGAGATTCTTTTTCCATCTGGCAAATTCGACTTTTTAAGGAATTCTTCTCCTCATTGCCTTTCTGAGCCTCTTTTGCCATTTGAGTTAGTCTATTTTTTAAGGTGTTATTTTCCTCAGTCAGGCTGTTGACTGTCATTTCATACTTTTCCTGCATCTTTTTCATTTCTCTTCCAATTTTCCCCCACTTCTCTTATCTGCTTCTTAAGGTCCTCTATGGCCTGTAGCCAGCTTGTATTTTCATTTGGGGCTTTTGATGCAGGAGTTCTGATCTCACAGTCTTCCTCCATGCTTTGAACCTCTTTGCCCCTAAAATAGGAGTCCAATGTTGAACTTTTCTGTTTATTTTGTTTCATTTGCCTAGGCATATTGCCACTTAATTACTTGATTTTTGGGCTTGTTGCCACAGTAGGACTCTGCCACCAGATAGGGGAGCTTTTGCCCACACGTGGGGTCTTCACAACTTCTGCCAGTTGGGTGGCCTCTGTAAAGCCTCCACCCACTCTGGCAAGTTGGATACCCACCCCAAACTTCCCCCCCAGACCACAATCCAGATCCAGGCAGTTTAAAGCAAGTGCGATTAACCCCCAGACTGATTGCTAGATCTTCCTACAGTTCGTAGACCAGGAGCTAGAGCCACTACTGACACTGCAAAATGGCTTCTGTGCAGCTGTTTCTTCAGCAGCTTTTTGCCCCCAGGGGAGGAAGCCACATGTTCCCCAAATAGTGGTCCCAAAGTCCATAGGGCACTAACCTCTCACTTTGTCCTAGGCATATCTGTTCTGATAATTCTGGAATCGCCACAATTGCTGGAGTTCTGGGGTTCCAGGCTAAAACCTTGGACCTGGGCTTGGCTCTGCGGGCTGAGCTGTCAGTTCCCAGAGTGCTATGTGGCCTGTTCTCAGAGCGCTGGGCTGGCTGCTCCCTGCAGGGCTGCTGGGCTGTCCTCAGCAGGAGGTTAGGTTCTCTGCGCTGTTCTGTGGGTGCTGTGGCTCCAGAAGTTGTTCAGAGCTCCCTTTCACATTGTTTGAAATTTGTGTCTGACATTTATTTCTTTGTCAACATATTTCTGGTTGGGTCCGTTTGGCTATCATCCATTGAAAGGTTTTTTTTTATTCCAATCTTGGAACTTAGCCATTTCATAAGCTCTTTGAGGAGGTGAATCCTGCATTTGGGTTAAAAAATCAAGTACATAATTCAGGCACAGATCTAGCTAGATAATCCTTCTGATGAAAAGGGTGCTTCTTTTTAGTGAATTTTCAAATGTAAATGTGTCAATACGATCACTCTCAAAGATTTACTTCTTTTCACCTCCTTTCAAGCTAATTCAATTTTACACTAAATTCATATAATTATAATGCCTGAGTATTGTACATTAAAGTCTCTTTAAACCATGTATGAAAAGCTGTTTTCCTTTTTGGGTACCATATTTTGAAAGGATGGATATTGAAAAATTAGATAATCATTATTAAGGGTGAATAGTATTCAGTTCAACATATTTACTTCATCATTTGTTAAGTATCTAGTGCATGTGTAACACTGTGCTAGAAGAATTGTTGTTATGACATGAAACTTGTTCTCCTGGGGTTTGTAGCCTGGTAGAGTCATAACACACATACAAGTGTGCATGCATACTAGATAGATTATTAGATTGATAGATAGATAGATAGAATGCAGTCTTATGATGATAAAGGCATTAGATAATGAGGGATTTGAAACCATATAATAGAAATAGAAATAGATAGAACAGGTGTTTTTAACATGAAGTGGCTGACATGAAAGGAATTTCAGCCTTATAATGATGATAACATATTAAAAGATATGATTTCAAATTGCTACAATTCATGATTAATATTTCATAGGGGAAGGCATTTAAAATGAAATCTAACTGGGTTGATTGAAAAACATTTTACCCAGAGAAGACAATATTTAATGGGGAACAACTATAGGAAGGGTGTGAATTAACAATAATGGGTTGTCTAAAGAAAAATATTGCATTGGAAGAACAGGTAATTTCAATTAGAGGAATTCAGTAATGAAATGATATGACTCAGGAAGTGCTCTGTCTTCAATCCATGGGTGTACTTCAGCCACTGATAGAATGTTAGATGTATTATTGCATTTTCTTCTCTTTCAGTCTAAAGCACCTGGAAAAGTTGAGCTCTTAATAGATACCTGTATTTGTGTGTACCCACGCATGTATGTTTGCATGGCTTTGTACTAACTAAAAGTTAACCATATTTTTGCTTTATGCTAAAAGAAAGAACTAGAAATCATAGATAAAAATTTCAAAAAGGCAGATATTGTCTCAGTATTTAGGAAACACTTCAATAAAAACTGTCTGAAAGTATAAGAAAATACTTCAGGAGGTAGTGAGTTCTCCATCTAGAACACCAATGTGATATTCACAGCACTCACAGCAGCTATGAATAAGTTGGTGTAGTTGTAAATCACAAAATGTAACAGGCTCTCCACATGGAGGATAGAATAAAAGCATTTTCTTAAATACCAGAAAACCAATTCCCAAAACCAGAAAGCCAAATTCATTACAGTAACCATGAAGTTGGTACACATAAGCAATGCAGTGAACACCAACATTCCCACACCTTCCCAAGCCTTCCCTCCATCAGGCCTCCAAAACAAAACAGGCTCTCTTAAGCAAGAATGCTCCTCTCTCAGTCATGGTAGTTGCTCAGCCTCCATGCTGCTTGCTCCCAGAAGTTCTGGCTCTCTCCTAGCTTTGCTCAACTATTAGTTCTGATCATTAACTACTCCCTGTTCTACCCCTTCCTGTTGCATCAGCAGGTTTCTTTTACTGTGGGATTCACAAGTTCTATTTCTTAACAAAAGATTGATATAATTAAGGGCAAGGCTCAACTTGAAAGAAGTCACTAAGAACTTGTTTGCTTGCTTTACAGAGAAGATCTTCAAATCCCCATTACCATTACACCATCACTAGGCATGACTGATTGCCACTTGTGTATGTGCTGGAGAAGGGTATGATCAAGTTCCCAGTTGGATGATGTGAATTCAGAGGGCCCTTGTAACTCAGATTCTAGTGATTCTTGATGTGTCCTGCATAATGGATTAGAAGAAATAGAAGAAATAGGAAAAGATCAATTAATAACTTCTTGCGATAATGTGAGACAAATATAGCACTCTTAAATCAAAGTAATAAAGAACTGCTCTCTATGAAATTAAAAGATTTAATCTACAATAAAATCTGATACTAGATATAGACAAATTGATCAATTTTGTTTACACCATTTTCGCTTTCTTATTGCATTTTGTTTTTTTGTTTTTACCAATGAAAACAGTCATGTGGAAAGTATGGCTTTATAGCCTGGAAGCCCCCCACATGTGTAGGAAGTCCCTGTGTCACACCTATATTTTCTTTTTTTTTTTTGGTCTTTATTAATTTGTTTGTTTACTTTTAGTTTACAAGATTCAATCCCACAATTCCTTGAGTTTCAGATTTTCTCTCTCTCCGTCCCCTACTCCTCACCCATGACAGCATACAATCAAGTATAGGATCTGCAAATATTTTCACACTAGGCATTAGTCAGGTTATAAAGAAGGATTGTATCAGATGGAATAAAAAATGGTAAAGAGGAAACAAAACCAAACAAGAAAAAGAAAAGATCAGGTAGTTTGCTTCAATCTGGATTCAATCTCAGTTCTTTCTAGTTCTTTCTCTGGATGTAGACATCTCTCTCGATCATGAGTCTTTGGATTGACTTATATCACTGCATTGCTGAGAAGAGTCCAGTCTATCAAAGTTTGTCATCAGACATACATAATTGTAATTGTGTACAAGTTTCTCCTGGATCTACTCTTCTCACTCAGCATCAGTTCATATAAGCCTTTCCAGGTGAATATGAAGTCCATCTGCTCTTCGTTTCTTATAGCACAATAGTATTCCATTACATGCATATACCACAACTTGTTCAGCCATTGCCCAATTGATGGGCACCCCCTTAAGTTCTAATTATTTTCCACCACAAAAAGAGCTGCTATAAATATTTTTTGTACATATGGGTTTTCCTCCCATTTCTATGATCTCTTTGGGATATAACCCTAGAAGTGCACACCCATGTTTTCCAAAGATCTGTAATGTTGGTTTTATTAATGAGCAATTTAACACTATTCAGTTGGAAGTCATTAGATAAATACTATTTTTGTATTTATTTTGAATTGAAGAATGTGCTATACACATGAAAGTTCTTTTTCTTTATTTCAATATTTTCCAGAAAGAACTCAATCCTCCATACTACAAGTATAGTGGAATTGGTTCAGCTAACTTTTGGCATGCTGAATGGGTGGAGACCTCCTAGCTGATAAGTGGTTCACATAAATATGAGCACCATCAAAAGCTTTACAAAACTTTGAAAATGAAGTTCACATATAAAATGGGTAGTGATGCAGTTAAAAATAGAAAATCAACAGTTGAATGAAAAGAGAAAACCTGTGCCCCAGGGTGCTCTGATAAATGTTCTATATCCAAGATGGATAAGAAATGATTTAATTTATGATATTAAGAATCACTCCACAATAGCTAAATGGTCAAAATATGCATAGCAGATTTTTTAATAGCTTAAGTGCATTGTTAGTGGACCTGCAATTTAATCAAGCCATTCAGAAAAGCAATTTTGACCCATACCTCAATAGGCACTAAATTTTCATATCCATTTACCCAGCTGTAGCATTTCTATGATCATATAATGCCAATCACAGCAGTACACCTGAGTACTGCTGTTGTTAATAATTTTGCGAGTCTAATTACAAAGTATTATCAACTCTCTATTCAGCAATAAACCAAACGTTGTCCAATAAAGTAAAGGATAACATTCATAGCAACATCCTTAAACAAAACATATCATCTAACACACACATATATCCTAACACTCAGTATGTCATATGGTGCATAACATATATGATTGCACTCAATAGCATTCCCCAATATACTTATCTATATAACAAGAAGGTCCCAGGCTAGGATCCTCCCTAACAAAACTCATATTTAATAGGCAGTAGAAAACACCACACCATCCAGCCCTAGGTCACAATAAGAACATCATACCACACAGTATATATAATTGCATCCCCAATATCAGGGGGTCCCAGGCAAGGGTCCTCCCCAACATGATGTATCCCTAAGGAATAGGAGAAAAATACATCATTCACCCCTAGGTCACTGTAAAAACAATCTCCTTAATACCAAGTGTCAAAGTCATTTTTCATCTTGGCTCAAAGTTGACTTGCAAGTCCCATGTCTCTTCCTCTGTGGGATGGCTATACCCAACTCTTGCCTGGATTCACATGTATGCAGCTCTCTACTCCTGCTCCAAGTCTCAGCTCACAGGGACTTCTTCATTTCAAGCTCCTATCCCAAAGCAGGTTCCAGGAGCTCACGCCCATAGCTTCTGCCTCTGAAAAAAAACAAGGCTTAGAAGGGCAACAACACACACTACTGACATCATCTCATTTCACCTCCAAAGTCCAGAGGCTCTTTGTTAACAGCTCAATTCTTTAATAGCTCTGAAAAGGGGCTTAAGATGAGCCTCCTTGTGTAACCTCACTGAGCTCCTCAGTCACTAAGGCTCAAAGGGTGAATCTGAGTGGAAACCGGAGTGACAGAGCCCACTGGAAGATGAAGTGTGGCAGAGTCCAGCCCAGGAAGTTACCCAGTGTGTCCGGACAGGTCAAGTGCAGAGCGCGTGGGGTCTGCACAGACCAGACCTAAGAGCAGACAAGCAGACTACACCAGAGAGAACAAAAGCCCCAGCCTGCAGACTTACCAAGGACGAATCAGAATGGCAAGATGGCAGAAAGGAAGCAGTAACCTCACTGAGCTCCTCGGTCACTAAGGCTTAAAGGGTGAATCTGAGCGGAATCCGGAGTGACAGAGTTCACTGGAAGACGAAGTGTGGCAGAGTCCAGTCCAGGAGGTTGCCCAGTGTGGGGTCTGCACAGCCCAGACCTAAGAGCAGACAAGCAGACTACACCAGAGAGAGCAAAAGCCCCAGCCTGCAGACTTACAGAGGATGAATCACAGTCATCTCTCTGACAGGTAAGATCATTGGAGCCAAGTAGGAGAGTTGGGCCCTCAGTGGAAAGAGCGGCTTCTCTGGATGCATTCGGCCCCCAGCATGGAAGTTTAGAAACTGCCTGCCTGTATAACACAGGGGCTGGAATGGCAAAGTAAATTCTAACTGCTCTGATCCTCCCATCCCTCCTTCATGAAGCAGAAAACCCAAAGATAAGTCTCCCACCCAGACTGAAAAGCCAAGTTAATGGAAATAGCCCCAGGCTTGAGAGTCTCCAAGAAGGGGTGTAACTGAGATAGCCAAGAGTCTGAAGAGAAGAGAGGGTGGGGTCCCAACAAGCCCCACCTCTCCTTACCAACAAAAGCCTACTTATAGCCCAGGGGTATAGATGCAGAAATCTGAAGTGATCAGAAGCACCCATACCTACTCATCTACATCCCTCATTGATTTCCCTGACTTAGCCATAAACTAGCCACCCAGAGGTATTCAAAGTCAAGGATCAGGCCCTAAACTCATAGCCTGAGAAACTAAGAAACAGGAAGTCACAACGGGAAAAAAGAAGCTGAGAAGGAGAAGGGGAAGGTAAAAAAGTCTATTAGAGCATACTATGCAGGGCAAGAACAACAAAACACACAGGACAATATAGACTCTCTACCCACACCTGAGACCACAGAAGGAAACATGATCTGGTCTCAAGCCCAAATAGCATTCCTGGAGGAGCTTAAGAAAAATTTTAAAGACCAAATCAGGGAGGCAGTGACCAACTTGGAAAAATGTCTCAGTGAAGTAATTGGAGAAAATACCTCCCTAAAAAAGGAACTTCAAAAAATAACTGAAGACTGTAATTCGATAAAAATTAGAAACAATCAAATTGAAGCTCAGAATTCTATGATGCAGCAAGAGTCAATCAAACAAAACAAGATGATCGAAAAATTGCAAGAAAATGTAAAATATCTCACTGGAAAAATAACTGACCTAGAGAACAGATCCAGGAGAGACAACCTAAGAATTATTGGTCTACCAGAAAGCCATGATGAAAAAAGCAGCCTAGACATCATCCTCCAAGAGATTGTCAAAGAAAACTGTCCTGAGGTCCTGGAATCAGAAGATAAAATAACTATCGACACAATTCACCGGACTCCTCCTGAGAGAGATCCCAAACTGAAAACTCCAAGCAATATAGTAGCCAAATTCCAGAATGACAAGATTAAAGAAAAAAATCTACAAGCAGCTAAAAAGAAACAATTCAAATATCAAGGAACTACAGTTAGGATCACACAGGACCTAGCAGCTTCTACATTAAAAGAGCAGAGGGACTGGAATTTGATATTTCGTAGGGCAAGAGAGCTAGGACTACAACCAAGGATTAACTACCAGGCAAAACTGAGCATAATCTTCCAGGCAAGGAGATGGTAGTTTAATGAAATAAAGGACTTCCAGATGTTCCTGATGAAAAAGCAAGAGCTCAATGGAAAATTTGATCTCCAATTACAAGACTCAAGAAAGACATAAAAAGGTAAACAAGAGAAACACAGACTCACACATGCATAAGCGCACACACCCACACCCACAAACACACGCTTATTACTTGGGATGCAACAAGAGCAAAATGTTCACATCCCTATATGTGGAGCTGATAACTGTCAATATTCAAAATCTTTATGATTATCATG
Organism: Gymnobelideus leadbeateri; assembly: GCA_011680675.1. Classification (NCBI taxonomy): domain Eukaryota; kingdom Metazoa; phylum Chordata; class Mammalia; order Diprotodontia; family Petauridae; genus Gymnobelideus; species Gymnobelideus leadbeateri. The sequence goes on along the minus strand of WOXC01010384.1, from coordinate 85,717 downwards.
ACCTTTAAAAGGGTTATACTTAGATAGAGGGTGTGGGTATGAATGCACTAACCTGATGTCTAAAAAAAACCAAAACTATTAAGGGGATCAAAGGTACTGTAATGGGAAAAAGGAAAGGATGAGCTAGGAAAAGGTAAAATATGCCATCTGAAGGGACATTAAAACACACTATAGAAGAGGGGAAAGAAAGAGGGAGAGGAACATCATTTAAACACTATTCTCACTGGTTCTGGTTCAAAGAGGGATCAACTTAAATCAGTGAAGTTTAAGATTTTAATGTGAATAGACACATAAATTCATTAAATAGAGGAAAAGGAGGGAGGGAGAGGAGCAATGTTTGAAATTTACTCTCATTGGTTTGGAATCAAACGGGGAGTAATTCACTCTGATAAGTATAAAAACTTACTTCGTCCTATAGAAAGCAGAAGGGTAAGGGGGGTGAAAAAGAGGAGACTAAAGGGGGGGATTAGAAGGGAGGGAAACAGTAATTAGGGGAGAAGGGAGGTTAAGAAGAGGGATCACTGGGTGGGGACACTGAGGGAGGGGGTGGTCAAAAGGGAAAACTTCAAGGAGGGGAAGGGAGAAGGAAGAAGCAAAAACATAAACAGGGGAGGAAATAGGATGGAGGGAAAGAGACAGATAGTCATTATTACTGTGAATGTGAATGTTATGAACTCTCCCATAAAACAGAGGCAGATAGCAGAATGGATTAAAAACCATAATCCTACAATATGCTGTCTACAAGAAACACATTTGAAACAAAGAGATACCCACAGGGTAAGGGTAAAAGGTTGGAGTAAAATTTATTATGCCTCAGCTAAAGTAAAAAAAGCAGGGGTAGCAATACTTATCTCAGATAAAGCAAAAGCAAAAATAGATCTAATTAAAAGAGATAAGGAAGGAAAGTATGTCCTACTAAAAGGCACCATCGAGAATGAAACAATATCACTACTTAATATATATGCACCAAGTGGTATAGCATCCAAATTCCTAGAGGAGAAGTTAAAGGAATTAGAGGAAGAAATAGATAGCAAAACTATACTAGTGGGGGACCTTAATCTCCCCTCTCTGAACTCGATAAATCTAACCTCAAAATAAACAAGAAAGAAGTTAAGGAGGTGAATAGAATCTTAGAGAGACTAGATATGATGGATCTCTGGAGAAAACTGAATGGGGATAAAAAGGAATTTACTTTCTTCTCAGCAGTACATGGTACATACTCAAAAATAGACTATGTACTAGGGCATAAAAACCTCACAACCCAGTGCAGAAAGGCAGAAATATTAAGCGCATCATTCTCCGATCATGATGCAATAAAAATTATATGCAATAAAGGGCCATGGAAAGATAGACTAAAAACTAAGTGGAAATTAAACAATTTAATCCTAAAAAATTGGTGGGTCAAACAAGAAATTATAGAAACAATCAATAATTTCATTCAAGAGAATGACAATAATGAAACAACATACCAAAATTTGTGGGATGAACTAAAGGCAGTTCTTAGGGGAAGTTTTATATCCCTGAGTGCATACTTAATTAAAGCAGAGAGAAGGGAGGTCAATGAACTGGACATGCAATTGAAAAAGCTAGAAAAAGAACAAATTGAAAATCCCCAATTAAGTACTAAATTAGAAATATTGAAAACCAAAGGTGAGATTAATAAAATTGAAATTAAGAAAACCATTGAATTAATAAATAAAACTAAGAGCTGGTTTTATGAAAAAATCAACAAAATTGAAAGACCCTTAGTCAATATGATAAAAAAAAGAAAGAAAAAAACCAAATTATGAGTATCAAAAATAAAAAGGGGGAATCTACCTCCAATGAAGGGGAAATCAAAAAAATAACGAGGAATTATTTTTACCAATTGTATGCACATAAATATGACAATCTTAGTGAAATGGATGAATATTTACAAAATCACAAGTTGCCCAGATTAACTGAAGAGGAATCGAATTACCTAAATAACCCCATCTCAGAAAAAGAAATCAAACAAGCCATCAAAGAACTCCCTAGGAAAAAATCTCCAGGGCCAGATGGGTTTACTAGTGAATTCTATCAAACATTTAAAGAACAATTGATTCCAATACTCTACAAACTATTTGGGAAAATTAGTGAAGAAGGAGTCCTACCAAACTCTTTCTATGACACAAATATGGTACTGATTACTAAATCAGGAAGAGATAAAACAGAGAAAGAAAATTATAGACCAAATTCCCTCATTAATTTAGATCCAAAAATTCTAAATAAAATATTAGCCAAAAGACTCCAACAACTTATCACAAAAATAATACACTGTGATCAGGTAGGATTCATTCCAGGAATGCAAGGATGGTTCAATATTAGGAAAACCATCAATATAATTGAGCACATCAACAATAAAACTAGCAGAAACCACATGATCATCTCAATAGATGCAGAAAAGGCTTTTGACAAAGTACAACACCCTTTCCTATTAAAAACACTAGAAAGTATAGGAATAAATGGAGCCTTCCTCAAAATAGTTGCTACAATCTATTTAAAACCATCAGCAAGTATTATATGCAATGGGGATAAACTAGGAGCCTTTCCAATAAGATCAGGAGTGAAACAAGGGTGTCCACTATCACCCCTGTTATTCAATCTGGTACTAGAAACACTAGCAGTAGCAATTAGAAAAGAAAAAGAAATCAAAGGAATCAAATTAGGTAAAGAAGTGACCAAGCTATCACTTTTTCGAAGATGATATGATGATATACTTATAGAATCCTAGAGAATCAAGTAAAAAAAACTAGTAGAGACAATAAATAAATTTGGCAAAGTTGCAGGATATAAAATAAACCCACATAAATCCTCAGCATTCCTGTACATCTCTAATGAAACTCAACAGTAATAGATAGAAAGAGAAATCCCATTTAAAGTCACTGTAGACATTATAAAATATTTGGGAATCTACTTGCCAAAACAAACCCAGAATCTATATGATCACAACTACAAAACACTTCTCACACAAATAAAAGCAGATCTAAATAGTTGGAAAAATATCAATTGCTCGTGGCTGGGTCGAGCTAATATAATAAAAATGACAATTTTACCCAAACTAAACTATATATTTAGTGCCATACCATTCATTTTACCAAAAATCGACTTTCTAGAGTTAGACAAAATAATAACAGAATTTATTTGGAAAAACAAACAGTCTAGAATATCCAGGGAATTAATGAAAAGAAATGCTAGGGAAGGTGGACTAGGTATGCCAGATCTTAATCTGTATTATACAGCAGCAGTCATCAAAACTGCTTGGTACCGGCAGAGGTGTAGAGTAGTGGATCAATGGAATAGATTAGGTGCAGGAGACCCAGCAGTTAATGAATATAGCAACCTATTGTTCGATAAACCCAAAGACCCCAGTTTTTGGGATAAGAATGCACTATTTGACAAAAACTGCTGGGAAAACTGAAATACAGTATGGCAGAAACTGGGCATAGACCATTATCTAACACCGTATACCAAAATCAAGTCCAAATGGGTGCATGATCTAGGTGTAAAGGATGATACTGTAAGCAATTTGGGAAAGCAAGGAATAGTTTACCTGACAGATCTGTGGAGAGGGGAAGACTTTAGGACCAAACAAGAATTAGAGAGCATTATAAAATGCAAAATGGATCATTTTGATTACATTAAATTGAAAAGCTTCTGTACAAACAAAGCCAATGTAACCAAGATCAAGAGGGAGGTGGGAAATTGGTCAAGAATTTTTACAACTTGTGTCTCTGATAAAGGTCTCATCTCTAAAATTTATAGAGAATTGAGCCAAATCTATATGAATACAAGTCATTCCCCAATTGATAAGTGGTCAAAGGATATGAACAGGAAATTTTCAGAGAAAGAAATTAAAGATATCTATAAGCATATGAAGAAATGCTCTAAATCACTATTAATTAGAGAAATGCAAATCAAAACAACTCTGAGATACCACATCCCTCCAGTCAGATTGGCTAAGATGACAAAACAAGAAAGGGACAAATGCTGGAGAGGATGTGGACAAATTGGAACACTAATACATTGCTGGTGGGGTTGTGAACTTATCCAACCATTCTGGAGAGCAATCTGGAATTGTGCCCAAAGGATTATAAATAATTTCATACCCTTTGACCCAGCCATACCACTTCTAGGGTTATATCCCAAAGAGATCATAGAAGTGGGAGGAAGACCCATATGTATAAAAATATTTTTAGCAGCCCTTTTTGTGGTTGTAAATAATTGGAAATTGAGGGGGTGCCCACCGATTGGGGAATGGCTAAACAAGTTGTGGTATATGAATTTAATGGAATATTATTATGTTGTAAGAAATGAAGAGGTGACCGATTTCACAATTACCTGGAGAGACTTATACAAACTGATGCTGAGCGAGAAGTGTAGAATCAGAAGAAATCTGTATACAATCACAGACATACCATATCTGTGATGACCAACTATGACAGACTGGACTTTTTTCTGCAATGCAGTGACATAAGTTAATCCTGAAAGACTCAAGAAAGTGAGAAATGTGCCATCCAGAGATATAACTAGAAAGAACTGAACCTGAATCCTGATGGAAGCAAACTAAATGATCTTGTTCTTTTCATTGTTTGGTTTTATTTCTTCCTTACCATCTTTCATCCCACCTAGTACAGTACGCCTTTGTAATTGGAATAATGTCTAATATGAATGCATTTGCAGATCATATACTGGACTATATGCTGTCATGTGGGGAGGGGGGAGGGAAGTAAAGGGAATTTGAAAATCAAGGAACTATGGAATTGAAACTTGTTAACTGAAACTAAACTAATAAATTAAATAAAAAAAAAAGATGACCCTCCTTCCCATGGACCTGTTTTTGCCTTACAGCTCTATTTGCTTTTACAGCTCAGAAACTCCTTCAGCAAGTGCCTGTCATCAAAGGTCTTCCCTTCCCTCTTAGAGCTTTCCTCCATGTTCTCAGAGGTCTCCTCTTCTCTCTCAGAGGTGTCCTCCAAGCTCTCAGAGGTCTCCTCTCCACTCTCAGAGTTCTTCTCTCCACTCTAATTGGTCTCTCCCCAGCCAACAGAGGTGTCCTCTTCCTAGATCTTTTAAGTTTCCTTTCAGCTCAATGCCCAAAGTGCATTCTTCTTCTTTGTCTCATCTCTTCATTTTTTTCTTCTCAATGTTGACAGCTCTCTCACCACCAGCTCTCTTTATATAAAGTTTTAGTTAGTATCTGATTGGCTAAAACTCACTACCCATATCTGATTGGATAGAGCTTCCATACCAATCTCTGACTGACTAGAATTCAATACCCATATCTGATTGATTAGAATTCAATATCCATATCTGATTGGTTAAAACTACGTTCACATACAAGTCTCTGATTGGCTAGAATTCAATCCAACCAAAAATCCCACTTTGCTTGCTGTTACACTATACCTCAAAGATATCAAAGAGAAAAATGAACCCATATATGCAAAATATTTAACAGCAATTATTTTCATATTAGCCAAAAAATCTAATAATAAGGGGTACCCACTTAATGAAGAATGGCTAAATAAATAATGGTATAAAATGTAATGGAATATTATTAATCGTAAAACATGAAGAAATGGACAGTTTCAGAGAAAACTGAAAAATAATACCTATATGGACTAGTGCTAATTAAAGTTAGCAGAAGAACCAAGAGAATTATTTGTATATTACTGATGAGATTATAAACAGAAAAAAATAAACTTAAAAGATTTTAAAACTCAGATAGATGCAAGTATAATCTGTGATTTTAAAAGACTGAAGATGTAACACACTACTCACTTCTTGAAAGAAAGATGCAAGATGTAACATATATTTTTGGACATGGCTGATGAGGGAATTTGCTTTATTTGACTATGTATGTTTGATACAAAGATTTTTTTTTTATTTAGGAGGGAGAATTAGAGAGTGAATACATTATGTTAATTAATTTTTTAAAAGCTAAACTGGATTGAAAGAACACAAAGGTTACATGATAAAATGGGAAAGCACAAATTATAGTACACTAGCTTTTTTTCCTTTCTAATTACCCATTCAAACTGACCTATATGGTATGAGTAGATTCAAGGCTGCCTCTAAGCCTAAGTAACCCATCCTTGTTTCAACTTCTTAACTGCTATCATCATCAGAGCAGAGCTGAGCTGAAGCTGAGGGGACCCTGAGGAGATGAGGCATTTTTTCTCTTCTCTACTTACAAAGCTGCTGTCCCCTATTGTGGGGAAAATAAAAGAGTGGTTAATTATAGCATGCTTCCAAATGTAAGCCTTCTGGCCCATTTATTTTATTCCACTTGACCTTCTTACAATTGTTAGCTAAAAGGACGGCACTTAGGATAGTAGTCTAAGACTCTAATTATTGAGAGAGTATCATAGAATTTTAGGACTTGAATATTTTAGGGCTTTTTTCATGATATGAACTAATCAAATTCTAACTAATCTTACTTATCTATGATTTTGTGTGTGTGTGTGTGTGTGTGTGTGTGTGTGTGTGTGTGTCTATAAATACAGCTTTCCAATTGGTTTTCTTTTCTTTCTATGCTCAGAGAAGTTAGAAACATTAAAACATGTCAATGTTAGAAGGTATACCATTGGTTTTAAGATGAAAATGCTTACCATTCTGACAACTACAGAGGCCAAACATACTTTCCATGAAGTTTACAAAGGGCAGATGTATCTCCAATGGAATTCCTTCAAAGCTATGCTTTCCAGGCACTGTGTAGGGTTCCTATCCCCTCCATCCAAAAGCATAAATTCTTGAATGAGTACGAAAATTTTAAGCACATCCATAGGAAAAATCACCAAATGAGAAATAGCAATTACTAACTGTGGCAAAGACTTAAATTGACTCATAACTACTCAGTTTAATGGACTGTTGAAAGAGACAAAAACATGTGGCTAAAGTGCTAGGATGAAAACCAGGATAATCTGCTGTCTCTAATATTGAGAGAGGATGTAGTATCCAGTAGGAGCTTGTGGTCAACTATTTTGATGAATGGAAAGAGACAAAAAAATGGGGCCAAAAATCCTGAGCACCCAAGCTAGCAAATAATAACAACAAAAATCATTGCAGTTAGCAATTAGAGGCATTAGAGATTTTATGGAACAACTTCTCATTTCTCAGCTTACTATTTCACTTGATGATCTCATCACCTCCACAAGTTCAAGTATTATCTCTATGAAGACAATTTACATTTCTACATGAAGCTCTTATAAAACTCTGAAAACATTTTGTCAAACGTACTCCTACAATTTTGGGTTTTCACACAAAGCTACACTTTCCTCTTAGGTCTCTAAATTCACCCTGTTTGTCCATATGTCTTCAAATCTGATAGCTCAAGCCTGCATTCAGGCATATTTTTCCTTGATGTTAACTGCCAACAATTAATAGTAATGAATACCCAAGTATGATTTAACTTTCTCAACTAATTTAACTCATTTTAACTAATTAACTAATTTAACCAATCAACAACAATTTCATTGAACATATATATCAAGAAATAAGAAAGATTTGTCCACCAAACTGGAGGGTTAACTTTCTCCCATCTTTTATTTAAGTCCTTGGAAAGTGATGCATGGAATGTAAAGGAATTTCTGCAAAGCATTTTCCTCACCAAGTCCTTTTTTAAAAAAAGATTAATTTGGGGGGAGGAGCCAAGACAGAAGTGTAGAAGCAGGAAAACTCCATGGGCTCCCCCAATAACCACCTCAAATACCTATAAAAATGACTCTAAACAAACTTTAGGTCTACAGAAACCCACAAAGTAACAGAGAGAAATAAACCTCCTGCTAAAGACTGCCTGGCAGGCCATCAGGAAGGGTCCATTGCAGAGTATTGGGAGCAGAGCCCAGCCCAGTGTGAGCCTGTGGTTTTAGTCCTAGGGTGGCCTGAATAACCATGGCTGGAGGGACTTATAGAGAGTGGACCACAAGAAGCTGTGGTGGTTTCCAGAATTACCAACCCATAAGGGCCAAAGACAAAGTGAGAGATCAGTGGACTTTGGGAACAGGAGGTCCAGGAGTGTGGTCCAGCATCTGTACCTGGAAGGAAAAGCAGCAGGGTGCAGTGGCCATGCATTCACCACTATATGGATGCTTCAGAGCTCCTGGCCTGCAGATTTTAGGGGGACCAAGCAACCATTCTGAGGGGTAATCAATCTTGCTTTGACCTGCTTGGATCTAAACTGCTGTGTAGGGTTGGGGTCCTGTGGTGGGTGACCAGGTGCCAGAGTGGTTGGAGGCTTCAGAGAAGGCAGCCAACTAATAGCTCTGGCAGCTGTGAAACTCCCAGTCATTTGGGAGAAAGCTCTCCTCTCTGAAAGAAGAATTCTACTGTAGCAAAAAGCTCAAAAGTCAAGTAATTTAGTGGCAACATGAACAAGCAAAGAAAGCACAGCAATCTGACTTTGGATTCCTGTTGGGGGGAACAAAAAAGGATCAAAGCATAGAAATGGAGGAAGAAAATGAAGTCAGAACTGCACAAAAAGCTTCCAAGAAATATATGAACTGGTTACAGGCCACAGAGGAGCTTAAACAAGGATTTTGAAAACCAAATAAGAGAAGTGGAGGAAAAATTGGGAAGAGAAATGAGAAGGATGCAAGAAAATCATGAAAAGAGAGTCAACAACCTGACTGAAGAAAATAACACGTTAAAAAGACTAATTCAAATGGCAAAAGAGGCTCAAAAAGCCAATGAGGAGAAGAATGCCTTAAGAAGCCGATTTTGCCAGATGGGAAAATAATCTCAAAAGCTCACTGAAGAGAATCATTTTTCAGAATTAGATTGGAGCAAATGGATGCTAGTGACTTTATGAGACATCAAGACACTATTAAACAGATCCAAACAAATGAAAAAATAGAAGGCAATGTGAAATATCCATTGGAAAAAAACACTGACCTGGAAAATAGATCCAGGAGAAGGACTTTCAAAGTTATTGGACTACCTGAAAGCCACGATCAAAAAAATAACCTAGAATTCATCCTTCAAGAAATACTCAAGGAAAATTTCCTTGATGTTTAAGAATCAGAGGGCAAAATAGGGGTTGAAATAATCCACCGATTACCTCTTGAAAAAGATCCCAAAAAAGAAAATTAAGAATATTATAGCCAGGTTATTGAGGTCCCAGACTAAGGAAAACATATTACAAGCAGCCAAGAAGAAATAATTTGAATATTGTTGAAACACAATCAGGATAACACAGGATCTGGCAGCTTCTACACTGAGGGATCAAAGGGCATGGAATATGATATTCCAGAGGTCCAAAGAGCTAGGATTAAAACCAAGAATCACCTATCCATCAACAAAGAGTATCTTCATTCAGGGGAAAACATGGTAATCCAATGGCATAGAGGACTTTCAAGCATTCTTGATAAAAAAAAAACAGTTGAATAGAAGATTTGACATTCAAATATAAGAAGGAAGAGAAGCATGAGAAGGGAAACAGGGAAAAGAAATCATAAGGAGGTAGAAACAGCACTTCCAAGGTGCTCTGCTCCACACCACCTCCAAACAATGTAAAAGGGGAATCTGAACAACTTCTGGAGCCCCAGCACCCAAAGAATGACACAGAGAAGCTAACCTCCTGCTTAGGACAGCCCAGCAGCCCTGCAGGGAGAGGCAAGCTGGGAACCGACAATGCAGTGCTCTGGCAGCCGAGTCCAGGTCAACATGAGCCACGGTTTTAGCCCCAGGGTGGCCAGGCCAGCAGCCAGCTGGAGGGACCCCAGAACACCTGCATCTGTGGCGATTCCAGAATCATCAGCACAGATATGCCTAGGACAAAGTGAGATGTTAGTGCCCTATGAACTTTGGGACCAGTATTTGGGGAATGTGTTGGCTTCCTCCCCTGGGGGCGAAAAGCTGCTGAGGAAACGTGGCACAGAGGCCATTTTGCAGCATCAGTGGCAGCTCCAGCCCCTGGTCTGCGAAGTGTAGAGAGATGCAGCAATAAGTCTGGGGGTTAATTGCTCTTGCTTTAACCTGTTTGGATGTGGATTGGGGTCTTGGGGGGTCTGGGGTGGGTATGCAATTTGGCAGAGCAGGTGGAGGCTTTACAGAGGCCACCCAACCTCCGGAAGGTTTGAAGACTGCACGTTTGGGATGGAAGCTCTCCTGTCTGGGGGCAGAGTCCAACTGTGGCAACAAGCCCCCAAATCAAGAAATTAAGTGGCAATATGCCTAGGCAAAAGAAACAAAATAAACAGAAAAATGCAACTTTAGACTCCTATTTTGGGGGCAAAGAGGATCAAAGCATGGAATAGGAAGAGGACTGTGAGGTCAGAACTCCTGCACCAAAAGCCCCAAATGAAAATACAAGCTGGCAAATACAAGGCCATAGAAGACCTTAAGAAGCAGATAAGAGAAGTGGGGGAAAATTGGGAAGAGAAACAAGAAAGATGCAAGAAAAGCATGAAATGACAGTCCACAGCCTGACTGAAAAAAACAACACCTTATAAAGTAGACTAACTCAAATGGCAAAGTAGGCTCTAAAAGGCAATGAGGAGAAGAATGTCTTAAAAAGCTGAATTTGCCAGATGGAAAAAGAATCTCAAAAGTTCACTGAGGAGAATCATTCCTTCAGAATTCGACTGGAGCAAATGGAAGCTAATGACTTTATGAGAAATCAAGATTCTGTTAAACAGATCCAAACAAATGAAAGAATAGAAGGCAATGTGAAATATCTCATGGGAAAAACCACTGACCTGGACAATAGAGCCACGAGAGATAATTTAAAAATTATTGGACTTACCTGAAAGTCATGATCAAAGAAAGAACCTAGAAATCATCCTTCAAGAAATTCTCAATGTTTTAGACCCAGAGGGGGAAATAGTGGTTGAAAGAATCCAATGATTGCCTCCTGAAAAGGATCCCCAAAAGAAAACATTCCTATTCCTAGGAATATTATAGCCAGGTTCCAGAACTCCCACTCCAAGGAGAAAATACTACAAGCAGCCAGGAAGAAACCATTCCAATATTGTGGAAACACAATCAGAATAGCCCAGGACCTGGCAGCTTCTACACTGAGGGATCGAAGGGCATGGAATATGATATTCCAGAGGGCAAAAGAGCTGAGATTGAAGCCAAGCCCAGGAAAACTGAGTATCTTGTTTCAGGGGAAAATATGGACATTTAGTGGAATAGAGGACTTTCAAGCATTCTTTTTTTTTAAGTTTTTTTTTAAACAAATGCTTTATTAACTTCTGTTTTACATCATTCATTTCTGCCAGATTTTGAGTTACAACCATTTTCCCCCCATTATTCCTCTACCCAACCTCCCAGAATAGTAATCCCACACGATATTGCTTCCTCCAATCTGCTCTCTCCCATAGCTTCTCCCATACCCCCATCGACTTTTCCATTAGAGGAAGGTGAGTCTTTGCATCCCAATGCCTGCACATCTTATCTCCCTATTACAAGCAAAAGAGTATTAATAATAGTATTTATATATATTTGAAACATTTAATGTTACGACCTCAAATTACAGATCCATTTCCTTCCTCCCTTGTTGCCCATTACCTCTTGGGAGATAAGTAATTCAGTATATGTTGTACATGTCTAGCTATGCAAAACATTATCATAGTAGATATATTGTACAAGGCTGCTTATAATTCCCTCCCACTCATCCCACCCCCCACCTGGTCCATTCCCTACATGATCCTGTCCCTCTTCTATAGTGGGTACTTCCAACCTCCCCTCACCCCAAGGATGCCCTCCCATCCATCATCCCTCCTCTCATCCCCCTTCCCCCTATCCTGCTACAGGTTGAGATATCCCATTTAGTATGTATGTCATTTTCTCCCTGAACCAAATTCAATGTGAATGTGGTTTTGCCTTTTTAGCCTTCCTTATTCTCCCCCTCTTTTGCAACCACTTCCCCTTGCTTCTTCTGCATGGGATAGTTTATACTACCCTGTCTCTCCCCATCTCCTCTTGCCACTTTCCTCTCTCACCTCATAATTTCATCCCTTGAGTATTCTCCCTTCCCAACAAATTCAACCTATGCCCTCTATCCATATATAACTGTAACCATATACACACACATTCACATATGTATTCATATGACCACACCCCCTTCTTCCATTATTTTCATAGTGAGAAAGATATCATCAGTCACAGTTATTGCTTTTCCATATAGGAATGTAAATAGTTCAACTTTGATAAGTTCCTTTTGATTTCTTTTCCCTGATTACCTTCTCAGGCATCTCTTCCTTCTTGTGTCTGGATGTCAAATTTTCTATTCAATTCTGGTTTTTTCCTCAAGAATGCTTGAAAGTCCTCTATTCCACTGAATGACCATATTTTCCCCTGAAACAAAATACTCAGTTTTGCTGGGTAGGTGACCCTTGGGTTCATTCCCAATTCTTTTGCCCTCTGGAATATCATATTCCATGCCCTTCGATCCCTCAGTGTAGAAGCTGCCAGGTCCTGGGCTATTCTGATTGTGTTTCCACAATATTGAAATTGTTTCTTCCTGGCTGCTTGTAGTATTTTCTCCTTGATCTGGGGATTCTGGAACCTGGCTATAATATTCCTGGGAGTTTTCTTTTTGGGATCTTTTTCAGGAGGTGATCTGTGGATTCTTTCAACCTCTATTTTGCCCTCTGGATCTAAAACATCAGGGCAATTTTCCTTGAGAATTTCTTGAAGGGTGATTTCTAGGTTCTTTCTTTGATCATGGCTTTCAGGTAGTCCAATAATTTTTAAATTGTCTCTCCTGGATCTATTTTCCAGGTCAGTGGTTTTTCCCATGAGATATTTCACATTGCCTTCTAATCTTTCATTTGTTTGGATCTGTTTAACAGCATCTTGATTTCTCATAAAGTCACTAGTTTCCATTTGCTCCAGTCTAACTCTGAAGGAATGAATCTCCTCAGTGAACTTTTGAGATTCTTTTTCCATCTGGCATATTCGACTTTTTAAGGCATTCTTCTCCTCATTGCCCTTTTGGGCCTCCTTTGCCATTTCAGTTAGTCTATTTTTTAAGGTGTTGTTTTCCTCAGTCAGGCTGTTGACCCTCATTTCATACTTTTCCTGCATCCTTCTCATTTCTCTTTCCAATTTTTCCTCCACTTCTCTTATTTGATTTTTAAGTCCTTCTTAAGGTCCTCTATGGCCTGCAACCCGCTCATGTTTTCCCCTGGGGCTTTTGGAGCAGGACTTCTGGTGAGAGCAAAGAACAAGTGGCCAACTCTGCTTTTGTGGAACGGGTATGGAAACGTGGTTTTGAAGTGGTGTACATGACAGAACCCATTGATGAGTACTGCGTGCAGCAGCTGAAGGAATTTGATGGGAAGACCCTTGTCTCTGTTACTAAGGAAGGGTTAGAACTTCCAGAGGATGAAGAAGAGAAGAAGAAAATGGAGGAGAGCAAGGCAAAATTTGAGAACTTGTGCAAGCTGATGAAGGAGATTCTGGATAAGAAGGTTGAGAAAGTGACAATCTCCAATCGGCTGGCGTCTTCACCCTGCTGCATTGTGACTAGCACATATGGCTGGACGGCCAACATGGAACGCATCATGAAGGCCCAGGCATTGAGAGACAACTCCACAATGGGTTACATGATGGCCAAGAAGCACCTGGAAATAAACCCAGACCACCCCATTGTGGAGACTCTCAGGCAGAAGGTGGAGGCTGACAAGAATGATAAGGCTGTGAAAGACCTGGTAGTGCTGCTTTTTGAGACAGCTCTGCTGTCTTCAGGTTTCTCCCTTGAAGATCCCCAGACTCACTCAAACCGAATTTACCACATGATTAAGCTAGGTCTTGGCATTGATGAGGATGAGGTGAGAGCAGAAGAACCCAGTGCTGCTGTTCCTGATGAAATCCCTCCACTTGAAGGAGATGAAGATGCATCCTGCATGGAGGAGGTGGATTAGATGAACCTCTGCATCAGACCCCCGTCCTCTGTATAGTTAACCTTGTGTTTTCCCACAGCAGCAGTTAGAGGCCCTGTCCTTGCCTGGCTCCATCTGCCAATGTCTAGTGGTTTTGTTTTTCCTCCTGTTTTCCAGTGTATTAGGGCAGGGCTTACAGGGTCCCTGTTCCCCCTCTCCTGATCTTGGGGAGTAGGATGTTGTGTATTGTGGGCTGTTAATGTTTATTTTGTTCTGAAATTAAAGTATGCAGAATAAAGAGAATGCAGTTTTTACACGGAAAAAAAAAGTCCTTCTTAAGGTCCTCTATGGCCTGCAACCCGCTCATGTTTTCCCCTGGGGCTTTTGGAGCAGGACTTCTGACCTCATAGTCCTTTTCCTGCTCTATGCCCCCAAAATAGGAGTCTAGGGTTGCATTTTTCTGTTTCCTTTGCCTTGGCATGTTGCCACTTAATTACTTGACTTTTGGGCTTGTTGCCACACTATGGCTTTAAGGCCAGATAGGGGAATTTTTGTCCCTAACGTGTGGGGGGCAACTTCCATTTCTGGCAAGCTGTAAACCCACCCACGACTTCCATCCTAGATCAGAATCCATATCCAGGGAGGTTAAAGCAAGAGCGATTACCCCCCACGACTGATCGCTGGATCTCCCTACAAATTTGCAGGCTGGGAGCGGGAGCTGCCTCTGAAAACTACAAAATGGCGTTTGTCCTCAGCGGCTTCTAGCCCCCAGGGGAGGGAGCCAACACATTCCCTAATACCAGTCCCAAAGTCCATAGGACACTAACCTCTTACTTTGTCCTAGGCAAGTCTATGTTGATAATTCTGGAGTCGCCACAGCTCCTGGTGTTCTGGGGTTCCTCCATCTGGCTGCTGGCCCTGCCTCCCTGGGGCTAAAACCTCGGCTCATGCGGACCTGGGCTCGGCTGGCTCCTGAGCTCTGCGCGTTGCGCGCTGCTGGCTCCCAGACCGCTGCACTGCTCCTTCCTGCAGGGCTACTGGGCTGTCCTCTGCGGGAGGTTAGTTTCTCTGTGTCGTTCTGTGGGTGCTGGGGCTCCAGAAGTTGTTCAGAGTCCCCTTTTAAATAGTTTGGGGGGAATCTGGGGGCAGAGTGGCTTGGATGAGCTGTTTCTACTCCGCCATCTTGGCTCCGCCCCCCAGGTGGTGATTTTTTAAATGTCTATTTGATCCTCTGATCTAGGATACTGGGGAAGTTTTTCTTGATAATTCCTTGAAATATGATTTCTAGGCTATTTTTATATCATGTGTGTCAGATATTCCAATAATTCTTAAATCATCTCTCCTTGATTAATTTTCCATGTCAATTGTTTTTCTGATGAGGTATTGAACATTTGTTTCTATATTTTTAAAAATCCTCTGAACTTTGTTTTATTGTTTCTTGAGTCATGTTTCCAGTTATCCAATCCTAATTTTTAAGCAATTATTTTCACTGGTGAATTTTTGTACTTCCCATTTCCATTCAGTCAATTCTAATTTTAAGACATTATTTTTTCGTTATTTTTGTGCTTCTTTTTCCAAACAAGTAATTGTTTTTTTTTTTCGTGATTTTCTTCCTTCACTCTTATTTCTTCACCTAATTTTTCCTCTACTATTCTTATTCAATGTTTGAAATGTAAAAATGTTGGGAGAAACCCTGTTTTCCAGCGATAAGACCAGCAATCCCCTGAGATTGGCACAACAACCATCTTTTGCATTCATTCTCTGGATGATCTGATCCACAGCAAAATTCCAGAATTGCTTCTGGTCATGCAGTCCTGCTATTAATCAAACTTGTCTCATTATTGTGGTTATCCCTCATTGTCAGGTCTACAGGTAACTGCATAGCCATAGGTGTAAGTACTGAGATCTCCCCATGCTAAAGCAGGTTCCACTCACTGAGGTAACGTTCTGGAACATGTGTCCTTGCTTACAAGCTGTTTCCCTCACTTTGAAATTAAACTTCTCTTTGATCCCTGACTCTCCTATCTCTAGTCTGCTTTGTTTGGCTTCAGTCACTCACAGATTACAGGCCAGTTCCATCTGATTGATATTAATTGGTGTCAGAAGTGGGATTTAGACACAGAATGGGGCCATTGGATGCTCCAGTACCAATGGGAATGGATGGGGCACCACCAGAGATTTATTTCTCTGGAGTCCAATCCTCACCTGCTGAGTCTTTTGTCTTTGTCCCTGTCCCAATCCTTCAAGCTGTTTTGGTTGAACTTGGTGTTCTTTGTGAGAAAAACCCCAGGGCCCCTCCTATGACCCAGTTCATCCCAGGTCTCTCTGGTAAGTCAAATCTGTTAAGGATATTGTTTTATAACTGCACCTCTCTGTCAATTGATTTTCTGCATGCCTCTGTATAATTGCAATTGTGTGCCTAACTGCATGTCTCAGTAACATGTGTGGCTCAGTCAAACCAGTTAAAATTAGAATTGCAATTGTGTACTTTGTTAGAGTTCTTTGTGTCTGTCAATAACTGTCTTGCCATTTTGTCTGTGTTTCTGTCATTGTAAAATGTCTGTGTTATGTTTGTGTTATAAGTTAGATTCTGTTACATTGAAAGATTTAAAATGCAGCGAGTCAGGAAAACACCACTAACAACAACAAACTTATAAGGGATATAACCAGAGAGTTTAGAACATTGGGAAAGATTAATGAACATCCCAGATTTGATTCCAAAATACAAGTGTTAAAAATGCTGAAAAAATTTAGGGAAACTTGAATTACATTCTGCTCTCCAGTCATGCAGTTTATGGCTCAGGGCCAATGTGATGGTGGTTGTGGTGGCACAACAGCTGTCCTGGCCCACCTCATGGTGGGACAGCAACTGCAGAGGACCACCACACTAGCAGTGGCCCCAGTGGCCTTGTGCCCATGAATGTCCTTTGGCCCACTCCTCTAGGCAAGCCTGGGAGCATCAGGTGCAGTACATCCTGCTCACTCTGCCCCAGCAATTGCAAGTGCCCCTTGCCACATCTCCTAAAAACCCAGTCAGTGTCTCCAGTGTAGGCCCAGCCCCTGGCAGGTCATTCCTAGCTCCTGCCTGGGAAGGTCCTGGTGCCCCTAGCAGCACCTACTATGGTAGCATGAGGTGGGGAGGGGGGCAGTGAGCCTCTGACTTTGGTGAGCCCACCTGTTTCTTCTTGACACACTTTTCTGTTCCCGTTGCAGAAAATTGTTAGCTGTGTAATATTAGGCAAGTTATATTATCTCTGTTTTCCCCAGTCTCCTGATCCTTAAAGAGAAAAATAATAATGGTAATCATCTCCCAAGGTTGTTGTGAAGATCAAAATGATATAATGTTTGTAAAGTGATTAATACAGTGACTGACATATGCTAAGCACTATATTATTATTTCTTTAATTGAATTTTCCATACCTGTTAACTATCAAGAGGTTTTAAAATGCCAAAAGTGATAAGATCAAGTATTTTTATATGTGATAATTTGTAAATGCCATTGATGTCCATCTGAAGTTTATTGTTTGCATTATTATTGTATTTCTAAATTCTCATATATTGTGAAATTTGAAAGACCGTTTTAAAAGAAATGCTGTTAGACAAAACAACCATTTAATTTGGATACTGTTACACATGAATTGAATTTTTAAAAGGATGTGATAATAATATATATTTGGAAACTGTTAAATACCTAATAATGTATATTTTGTTATAAAACAGGTAATAATATATAATAGCAAATTTTCATTTGAAATTCATGGCTATTATGAAAGTATATAGGGTGGTTTGAAGATATAGCTTCAATTTATTAACAATGAGTAAATTATCAAGTATTTCCTGTATGTCTGAAACCCCAGAACATGGCTTGTTTTAATTTATTGGTAAAGAATAAATGGAATATTAATTGTTAGAGAAACATCAGTAAAGATATTCAAGTCCTAAGTTGTGGTTAATAAAATTTTGCTACATAAGATAAGAATTCCTGGGATTGTAATTTACTATTGTTCTGAACTTTGTTCTGAGCTAAGAGGAGACTTCTAAGAGTGGTGAGGAGACCCCTGAGAGTGAAGAGAAGACCTTTGATAACCAGAGAGTTGCTGAAGGAATTTCCTATCTGTACAAGCAAATAGATTTATAGGGCAGAAACATGCCCATGGGAAGGAGGCTCAGCTTAAGCCCCCTTTAAGAGCTGTTAAAATGAACTAAGTTGTTAACAGAGAACCTCTGGACTTTGGAGGTGAATTGAGAAGGTGATGTTCCAGTGTGTGTTGTTGCCCTGTTAAATTTTGTTTTCCCAGAAGCAGAAGCTGCTGGCAGGAACCCCTGGAGCCAACTGTCAGACAAGAGCAGGGAGAGCTTGGAGTGGGGAAGTCTCCATGAGCTGAGACCTGAAGCAGGAGTATAAAGCTGCCTACTTGTGAATCTAGGCAAGAATTGTGAGTGGTCAGCCCACAAAGGAAGAGCCATGGGACTTGGAAGTCAACCTCAAGTCAAGATGAAAAAGGACTTGGACATTTGGTATTAAGGAGATTGTTTTTACAGTGACCTAGGGGTGGATGGTATGGTATTTTCTGCTACAGCTTAAGGATGTGTTGTGCTAGGGAAAAGCCTAGCCTGGGACCCTCTGATCATGTAATTAGGTATTTTGGGGAATGCTACTGAAAGCAATGATGCTCTGTACCACATGCCATACATATCTGTGTGTGTGTGTGTGTGTGTGTTTGTATATGAGTGTATTAGATGATATGTTTTGCTTAAGGATGTTGCTATCAATGTTATATTTTATTGAACAATGTTTAGATTATTGATGAAAAGAGAGTTTATTATACTATACAATTAGACTCTTAAAATTATTCATAGCAGCAGTCCTCAGGTGTGCTTCCATAATTGGCATTACTCCTCCCTCAACAGACTTATTTTGAGATGATTTATTTGGAACACTTTTCACTTATTTGCCATTTAGACAAATCCCTTAAGTAACTCTCCATTCCCCATCAATGGCTCTGTTTTGTTTTGAATTCAAGGAGCATCACATCTCTCACAGAATAATCTGATCACCTGAAAACATCATCATGCTGATTGACTCAGTTTTTGATACTGACAACCTTCTCAGCTACCTCAGTTGCCTCCCACCTCCTCCCTTTTATTAGAGTGCTGAAGGGAAGAGCAAAAAACTCTTTCCAAATTCTTCTCTTATTTAAAGCTGTGATGTGACCTTTCAGGACTTTACAGGTAACTCACCATTTTCTATCAGCTGCTTAACTTGATTTCAACTCCATGAAACATCATACCCTGATGCCCTGGGCCCTCTAGTACTTCTTTCCTAATTTTTCTAGCTTGTTATGTGTTATCTTCCCCAATTAGATTGTAAACTACTGGAGTGCAGCATTATCTTTATTTTTCTCCTTTGTATCTCCACTTTTTAGCACAGTGACTGGTACTTAATTGGTACTTAGTAATTATTTATTAAGTTGGATTGAAATCAAATCTCTCAGACCCCAAATGATTTGTTATTTTATAAATGACCCCTAAAACATGACCAAGTTCCTTTGTTTAATCCCAATAGGTCTCTTCTGATAATTTTTTTATTGCAATTATTTAAAAATACTGGTTTGTAACCTAGGTATCACATAGACCCTGGTTCTCTGGACTGATTATAAAGTGTCTATGAACTTAGATGAGGGAAAATGAGTTTCTGAAAAGTTTCACTATAAAATAAAATAATAAAAATAAACCAAACTTTTCCCCCCTGCTAATTGATCCACAGGCTTCACCAGACTGCAAAAGGGTTCCATGCCACAGAAAGTTTTAAAAAACCTTGGTTTAAAATTGTGATTGATTTATTGAGAATTATTCTCTCCTCCTTAAAGGATCATTCACTTTGAATGGAATAAGGTGATTAGATTTATAAACCAACTCTCACACTTACTGATATGATTGTTTCATCCTTCTACTCAGAGCCCTTTAGTAATTTCATATTTCCTTCTAAATAGGTTACAAAATCTTTAACCTGGTACTCACAGGTTTCCTCAGTTAGGTTCCTCCTTGCCTTTCTAGCTTTTATTTCTAATTCCTTTTTGACTACTACACACTAAGCATACTGGATTACCTATTGCCCACTCTATATGTCATGCTTTTTCACCTTTTATTCCTTGCTGAAGGATTACTTTTGCCCCCACAATATTCTATCTATCTATGTATCTATCTATTATATATATATATATTTATATTTTATTCCAGCCCCAGTATAAGTGACTCAATGAAGTTCTTAGTCATCTTGTATACTTGGAAATATTTTTCCTTCCTTATATCTTTTTTTCTTCTCTTTTATTTTCATATATTTTCATGGTTATATATTTAGCACATGATTAGTCCACATTTGTAGGACTCCTTCTTCACCTGGGGGCAAGAAGTGGCTGAGGGGACACAGCACAGAGGGCATTTGGAAGCTTCAATTGTACATCTCCTTTATTACACTGTGTAGTCTATAAGGGCAGTGTTCATTTATTGATTATCTTTACATCATCCTTAGTGACTGTCATAGTGCTTTGAACATGGTGGGCACCTAAAAGATGTGTGAAAAATTAAAGAAAGTAAGTGAAATATTTCTAGTAGGATGTTGTATTGGTCTGTTAATAAAACACACTTATTATTTTCTTTCTTGTCACAACAATTTAGTCTGAGCTATGGTTTGTATATATAACATATATCCAACCCCTATATTATCATTAGTAAACCTTGAAGGAGTTGTATTTTAATAGGAGGTCCACAGATTTTCAAGAAATATTAACTTCCCATGAATAATATACAATTAAAGGCACCATTTCATCTATTAAATGAAATTAGCATCCTCATAATATTTTAAATATCTTTCATAATTAGTTAGGGATATTCTTCTTATATCTCAATTATTATCTTTTATTTTCCTTCCTGAAAATGCAAAAGAGTGTTACTCTATTGTACCCACCTCTTTTTCCTTTTATGGAATTCTGAAATGCATGTGTCTAATTGCAAATTTTCTGTTTTACTAAGAAACAAAGCAGTGGGCAGAGCCAAGATGTTGGAGTAGAAACAACACTTCCAAGGTGCTCTCTCCCACACCACTTCAAAATCATGTAAAAGGGGACTCTTAAATTCTGGAGCTCCAGCACCCACAGAACCACACAGAGAAGCTAACCTCCCACTGAGTACATCCCAGCAACCCTACAGGGAACAGCCAGAGCAGCACTCTAGGAGCAAAGAGCACAGCGATCTGGGAGCCAAGCTTAGGCCCACATGAGCCACTGTTTTAGCTCCAGGATAGCCGGGCCAGCAGCCAGCTGGAGGGACCCCAGAACACCAGTAGCTGTGGCGATTCCAGAATTATTAACACAGGCATGCCTAGGAAAAAGTGAGAGTTAGTGCCCTATGGATTTTGGGACCAGTATTTGGGGAACACGTCAGGCTTCTTCACCTGGGGGCAAGAAGTGGCTGGGGGGACACAGCACAGAGGCCATTTGGCAGTTTCAGTTGCAGCTTCAGCTCCTGGTTTGCAAACTGTAGGGAGATCCAGCAATCAGTCTTGGGGGGTAATCGCTCCTGCTTTATCCTCCCTGGATCTGGATTGCGGTCTGGGGTGGAGGTCTTGGGGTGGGTATCCAGCTTGCCAGAGCATGTGGAGGCTTCACAGAGGCCACCCAGCTAATACCTCTGGAAGTTGTGAAGACCCCAATGGTTGGGATGGAAGCTCCCCTCTCTGGTGGCAGAGTCCTATTGTAGCAACCAGCCCAAAAGTCAAGTAATTAAGTGGCAACATGCCTAGCCAAAGGAAACAAAATAAACAGAAAAATGCAACATTAAACTCCTATTTTGGTGGCAAAGAGGATTGAAGCATGGAAGAAGAGGACTGTGACATCAGAACTCCTGCACCAAAAGCCCCAAATGAAAATATGAGTGGGTTACAGGCCATAGAGGACCTTAAGAAGGATTTTGAAAATGAAATAAGAGAAGTGGAGGAAAAATTGGGAAGAGAAATGAGAAGGATGCAGGAAAAGTATGAAATAAGAGTCAACAGCCTGACTGAGGAAAATAACACCTTAAAAAATAGACTAACTCAAATGGCAAAGGAGGCTTAAAAGGGCAATGAAAAGAAGAATACCTTATAAATCCGAATTTTCCAGATGGAAAAAGAATCTCAAAAGCTCACTGAGGAGATTCATTCCTTCAAAGTTAGATTGGAGCAAATGGAAGATAGTGACTGTATGAGAAATCAAGATGCTGTTAAACAGATAAAAACAAATGAAAGAATAGAAGGCAATCTGAAATATCTCATAGGAAAAAATGACTGATCTGGAAAATAGATCCAGGAGAGATAATGTAAAAATTATTGGACTACCTGAAAGCCATCATAAAAGAAAGAACCTAGAAATCATCCTTCAAGAAATTCTCAAGGAAAATTGCCCTGATGTTTTAGACCCAGAGGGAGAAATAGAGGTTAAAATAATCCACAGATCACCTCCTGAAAAAGATTCCAAAACGAAAACTCCTAGGAATATTATAGCCAGTTTCCAGAATTCCCAGATCGAAGAGAAAATATTACAAGCAGCCAGGTAGAGACAATTTAAATATTGTGGAAACACAATCAGAATAGCACAGGATCTGTCAGCTTATACACTGAGGGATCAAAGGGCATAGAATATGATATTTCGCAAGGCAAAAGAGCTGGTATTGAAGCCAAGGGTCACCTACCCAGCAAAACTGAGTATTTTTTTTCAGGGGAAAATATGGGTATTCAGTGGAATAGAGGACTTTCAAGCATTCTTGAGGATAAAACCAGAGTTGAATAGAAAATTTGACATTCAGACGCAAGAAGCAAGAGATGCTTGAGAAGGTAATCAGGGAAAAAATCAAATGGAACTTATCAAAGCTGAAATATTTACATAACTACATGGAAAAACAATAACTATGACTGATGAAACCTTTCTCAATATGAAAATAATGGAAGAAGGGTATACTGGCATATGAATACATATGTGAATGTTTGTATATATGTTTACAGGTATACATGGATAGAGGGTACAGGTTGAATTTGGTGGGAAGGGATGATACTTAAGGGGTGAAGTGAAGAGGTGAGAGAGGAAAGTGGCAAGAGGAGATAGGGAGAGACAGGGTAGGGTAAATTATCTCATGTAGAAGAAGCAAGGGGAACTGGTTGCACAGGAGGAGAAGAACAGGAAGGCAAAAAGGCAAAACCACATTCTCATTGAATTTGGCTCAGAGAGAGAATGCCATACATACTAAATGGGATATCTCACCCTGCAGGACAGTAGGGGGAAGGGGGATGAAAGGGGGCATGATGGAGGAGAGGACATTCTGGGGGCAGGGGAGGTTGGAAGTACCCACTTTTGAAGAGGGACAGGATCAAAGTAGGGAATGGACCAGGTTGGGGGTGGAATGGATGGGAGGGAAATATAAGCAGTCTTTTACAATGTATCTACTATGGTAATGTTTTGCATGGCTATACATGTAGAACACATACTGAATTGCTTATCTTCCCAGAGGGAGTGGGTGACAAGGGAGGAAGGGAATGGATCTGAAATTCGAGGTCTTAACATTAAATGTTTCATATATACATAAATACTATTATTAATATTATTTTGCATGTAATTGGGAGATAAAATGTTCAGGCACTCAATATGTGGCTGAAATGAATGATGTAAACCTGAAGTTAATAAAGCATTTGTTAAAAAAAAAAGAAACAAAGCAGAAATATGCAATGGAGAGGCAAAGAAGCAATCAATTTCTTTGTAATAGTGTTTTTACTGAGAGCTGAAAGTGGTTAAATAAAACTCTAGAAAATGAGGCAACTTCAATCCTGAAATTTTGGTGGAACAACAAATTTTAAAATTTATAGAAAGTCTAAAATATAGACTCTAAAATGGTGATCCTTTTGTTCCCTTCAGTTCCCGTGCCCTATTATTTCTACATAATTTGAAACCTCTATGTATTTATATCTTAACTGGTCATTTTTTTTCTTTCTTTCTTTTTGTTTTTTTTGGAGGGCAATTGGTGTTAAGTAACTTGCCCAAGGTCACACGGCTAGGTTTTTATTTGTGTGTGCGTTAAGTGTCTGAGGCCGGACCCGAACTCAGTTCCTTCTGACTCCAGAGCCCACTCTCTACTCACTGTGCCACCTAGCCGACCCTTAACTGGTCATTTAATGGAAAATTAGGGCTTGGTGTCACATATGAGCCAGGAAAGACTAATTATCCATTCATGAATAATGTTTCTGTTTACACTTTTATTCCCTTAGCCTCTTATTTTATTATAAGCCCCTAAATTCATTACAGGCCTTATTGAAATAGTGTTTTTCATAAGTAAGTTCTAATTTCACAAGTCAGTTCTCTGTTTTTAAGTCTCTGAGACATGTATTTCAAAACAAGGTAACCTAACTCAGCCAACACTTACATTTCTAAACCAGATAGATGTCTTAGTAGAAACAGAGTTTTTAGGATAATGTTATAAACAGGAATGTAAATCATTAACTTATTACTTTTCTACAAGTTTGCCAAGTATTTAAACTGAGACCTAGGGGAACTCAAGTGACTTGCCTGAAGTGACTGATACGGGTTGTGAAGATTGAAATTGAAATACCAACCTGACCAGTTTTAATTACCCTGGAGTCCATTACTAGGCTCATGCAAATATGGTATAATTCATTGGCATTTAATGTATAATCAAGACTTGTACTCATTTTCACAATGAATACCTCTAAAACCTTTCTCCATTCTTTTCTAACTCTGCTTTTGTATCTTATTCTCACCTTTCCTTCTTCCAGTAAAGTTTCGTTCATGCTTCAGTACTTCTGTTTATGTTCATTATGGTTTCTCTATTTCAGAATCAAGGAGCCTCTTCTTCAAATCCTTTCTAAAAAACCTTGTGATCAGAGAAGCCTTTCAGCATCAATCCTTCAATAAAGGTTTCATTTAAAGAGTACAGAAGGATAAGAAAGAAGAAATTTTGAAAAGAACAGTAATTAATAACATAGAACTCATGAGATTTTTCTTCTACCCACATACATGTTCTTTGCTTGTTTTGATGGCCTATAGAAACCCATCTCCAACCTTTACAAAGAGCACCCAGAAAAATTGGCACTCAATGGATAGAAATAATATTAATCATCATCATTATTTCAAAATCTAATCCTTTTTCCTATTTTGAAAATATAAAGAATGTGAACTGTTTATTAGTGTAGCTGCACTATCCCATGGAAGTATTACCAGTTTCATAGTTAATTATTGTTACAAACAACAAAAGATAGATGAGATGACAAGGAAGTTGTTCACTTTTTGTTCTCTTGCAGAGTGAATCTGGGCCTTGAGATATAGGACTAGAGGGTTGGAGGAACTTTTGGAAGCAGGGACAATGAGAGTAAAGGCAGAATGGTAGCTCCAGAGAATCAGTATAGAGAGCTATGGGGAGGAGGCAAAGAGAGTTCTGCCAATATAAATTCTATGGGCAAATTTTCAGTCCTGTT
Organism: Gymnobelideus leadbeateri; assembly: GCA_011680675.1. Lineage (NCBI taxonomy): Eukaryota > Metazoa > Chordata > Mammalia > Diprotodontia > Petauridae > Gymnobelideus > Gymnobelideus leadbeateri. The sequence continues at coordinate 60,355 of WOXC01010384.1, read as the reverse complement.
GTGGGCCTCTGGTCACCTTATATTCTTTCTTTGTGGAAGCACCCAGAGTCAGGCCTCCCTGATTCATCTCAAAACTGTCTGTTCCTATCCTTTGACTATTTATCAACTGGGGAATGACTTGTCATCTTATAAATTTGACTAAGTTCTCTATATATTTTAGAAATGAGACCCTTATCAGAAACATTGACTGTAAAAATTGTTTCCCAGCTCTCTGCATTCCTTCTAATCTTGGTTGCATCAGTTTTTTTGGGCAGAGCATTGCCATATTCACACATTCATACATACTGAATTAAGTAAAATTCTTATAGGGAATTTTTCTTTGGTGACAAAGAAGATCAAAACAGAACCAGAAGACAACAAAGTCAAAACTCCTTCATCAATAGCATCCAAGAAAAATATGAATTGGTAGCAGGCCTTATTTTGAAAATCAAGTAAGAGAAGCAGAGGAAAAATTGGGAAGGGATATGAGAGTGATACAAGCAAATCATGAAAAACAAAAATATGGGCTTGAGCAAAGATGAAAAGGTATGACTGAACCAATCAATCTGGGCAGAAACAATTTTAGGAGACAGTGAGGGAGGAAACAGGTTTAAAACAGAGAGCTGACTCAGATTTTCATAGTAACTTTTCCCAATACAATGGGATGTCACAGGGCAAGGAGTCCCAGTTAGTAATCTGGAATTGGGGAGCCTCATTTACCTTCCTAGCATTTTAATTTGGATATCTAAATAAATTTTCCAACACAAATATTTATCTACAGCAATTAAACACTATAAAACTAGTTGGTGCATATTAAAATGGCCTGATGTAGTGAAAAGAAAGCTGGGTTTCTTCAGTTAGGATATTGGGTCAATCACTTCACCATTCTGAACTTCAATTTCTTTGTTTATAAAATGAGAAGTTTGTATTAGATGATCTCTAAGGTGTTGCCCAGGTCAAAAATTATGAAACTATTAAAAATATGGTCTGGTGATTAAATTATGCCTACCAATATTTTTATAGGAAAGTTCATTTTATGATTCTTAAAAGATATTTCATGGGCGGCTAGGTGGCGCAGTGAATAGAGTGCCGGCCCTGGAGTCAGAAGGACCTGAGTTTGGATCTGGCCTCAGACACTTAATGCACACACAAACAAACAAACAAACAAAAAAACCTAGCCGTGTGACCTTGGGCAAGTTACTTAACCCCAATTGCCCTCCAAAAGGCAAAAAAAAAAAAAAAAAGATATTTCATTTGCAATGTGAAGTTTACCTTTAAGAAAAAGCTTAAAAACAACTTTTCAAGAATTTTACAGAGCATTGTCACATTCACACATTCATACATATTGAATTAAATTATTTCTGAGATCCCTGTCAAAACTGAGATCCTATGATCTCATGAATCAGGGATGCTATATGAAACAGACACACATACAAAAGACATATGTGTGTGGGTGTATGTGTGTATACATATATACACATATATATGCATGTGTGTAGGTAAATAGATAGAGCTCATTTACAGTTGTGTGAAAATTAGCTGGAGCAAAATGAGCTAATTAAATTTTTTGACAAAGAGCCTTGGTCTTAAGCTTTTAATATGTAATTGTTTCCTTTTTTTTTTTTTTCAATTTCTGACTTTACATGATTTGACACTGGATTCATTAAATTTTGATATGTACTTTGAAAATTTGCATTATGAGAAAACACTTATTCACATCAGAAATTAACTGTACCTTTGATTAACAATCTACTTTTCCAATACCAACCTTTTTCATGTCCTATAGGTTTTCAAAGGAGTGTAAATCTAGTGAGTTGCTAGGCCATTGATGCTTGTTTATTTTCAACTCCTAGATAAATTTCTTAATCTTTCATGAACTATAACAGTCTACAAGTTGATGGTGCAGTATTCAATTTCTACGTGTTAATTCCTGGAATTCCAGAATAATTCTGTTTCTTCTTATGTCAATATATCAATAAACCTATGCCTGTGGTTAGATACGTATATGTGTTTATAAATGTCTATATACACATATGCGTATATATGTACATAATATATACACATGTGCATGGGCATATATATACATATGTATATATATGTACATAATATATACATGTGTGCACGGGTATATCCACCATTCTCACAACGGAGACAATACCACCAGACCTTATGAAGTAAAAACATCTCCAAAATATTTTTGTGCAAGATAGTTTGCATTTTGATGGAGATATCTAGATTTTATATTTGCCCACTGGAATTCTTCTCTTTACATTTTATGATGTAGATCTTGAAGAAAAACTGAGTTTTGTTAAGTAAAAATTAACTTGTTCGGCGCTTGTGTACCCTAATTTTTGTATTTGCTTACCTATTAGAATGTTTTTTTTCTTCATACCAATGGTTAGTAATTTCTTAAAGTGATCTCTCTGTTCTTCCAACTTTAAGAGATTTGCCCTACACTGAAGTGAAACTGATAATCCCTACATGTGTCATCCCTTTAAATTGCTGACATTTTCTAAGAATTAATTGAACTATTATGCAACAATAATTTGTTTTGTTGGTGGTGGTGGTGTTATTCAATCATTTTATTTGTGTCAGATTCTTCCTGACTCCATTTGTGGTTTTCTTGGCAAATAGAGTGGAGTGGTTTGCCATTTCCTTCTCCAGCAATAATTTGTTAGTTCTTAGCAATTTTTCCTTCCATTTTAATGTTCTTTTGTACTGCATTGCATTTGATCCTGTTTTACTGGAAACCTGAAAATCCCTTGAAGCACTAGATTTTGCCATACCAATAGTTATTAAAATATCTCTAAGTCTCCTTAAGCTTTGCAACTTTTTCACATTTTCTTAAAATAATATCATTTTTTGAAGACCAAAGAATAGAAAATACTAGTAAAAAGCAATAGGACATGTATATGTCACAAATCTAGAGGTTACCCATCAGAAAAATAAATAAAAGGTTCTGGAAGCTAGATCATTCTGGTTTCATCTGGTCAAGATATCATGTTATGAGCCAGTCTATGCCAGGCACCCTGTAGTTTATTCAATGATTATAATTTAAGTAAAAAAAAGTTGAGAGTCTCTTATCTTAATTCTGTTTATATATTTAAATATATGTAACCCCTTCACTGTAAGATCTTTTAGAGACTACAAAAGTCTTGCACTGATTCTATATACACAAAAGTCTTTTTTTTTTTTTTGGTCACCATTGCCACCATTTTTTTATTTGATATAATTCTAGAAATACTAGATATATCAAAAAAAGAAAAAAATAAATTGAGGGATTAACAACAAAGAGAAAATAATATCTTTTTTCCTTAGTGTACCCTAAATATTTAACTAACACAACTAAAATATTAACTTCCATCAAATAGCAGAATGTAAGGTAAATATAAAATGATTATAAACCTTTTTATATAGTACCAACATTTTAAAAATTCTATTTTAAATGAATACAGAACATTTTAAATATGTAGGAATTGACTTAACAGTATACATACTAGCAATATATAAATAACAGCCCCCCTCCCAAGCCCCAAAACTCTTTTAAAATTATTTTTAATTAACTAATTTTTAGTTTTCAACATTCACTTCCACAAAATTTTGAGTCCCAAATTTTCTCCCCATCTCTCCCATCCCCACACTGCAAGAAAGCAGGCATTCTGATCCCCCTTTTCTGAAATCTACCATCCCTTCAATCACAACACCTCCCTTTTCATATTCCCTTCCCTTCTATTTTCTGATAAGCAAGATTTATTACTATGTCCCATTGCTTGTATATCTTATTTCCCAGTTGCATGTAAAAACAATTTTTAACATTCATTTTAAAAACTTTGAGTTCCAAATTCTCTCCCTTCCACCCTCCCCACTCACCCACATTGCAAAGGCAAACAATTTGATACAGGTTATACATGTGTAGTCATGTAGAAGACTTCCGTAATATTCATGTTGTGAAGGACTAACTATATTTCCCTCCATCCTATCCTGCCACCTATTTATTCTTTTTCTCTTCTTTGACCCTGTCCCTCCTTAAAAATGTTGGTTTCTCAAAAACCTAGCTGTGTGACCTTGGGCAGGTTACTTAAACCCAATTGCCCTCCAAAAAGCAAAAAAAAATGTTGGTTTCTGATTATCCCCCCCACCAAACCGTCCTCCCTTATATCATTCTCCTCTCTCTTATCCCCTTACCCCTTACTTTCCTGTAGGGCAAGATATATTTCCATACCAAATAGAGTTTGCATATTCTTGCCTCCATAAGCCAAATCTGATGAGAGTGTGAGAAAATTTTGTGTGAGATAATTTACCTCATTCTACCTCTCCCTATCTCTTTCTTCCATTCTATTCTTCTCTCACAACTTAATTTTTTTGAAATATCATCCATTCATATTCAACTTACCCTGTGAGCTCTGTCTATATATATTGCCTTCAATTACTCTAATACTGAGAAAGGTGTCATGAGTTAAAAATATCATCTTGCCATGTAGGAATGCAAGCCGTTAAACTTTAATAAGTCCCTGATTATTTCATTTCCCTGTTTGTTTACCTTTTCATGCTTCTCTTGAGGCTTATATTTGGAGTCAAATTTTTTATTCAGCTCTGGTCATCAAGAATGCTTGAAAGTCCTCTATTTCATCAAATATCTATTTTCCCCTAGAGGACTGTACTCAATTTTGTTGGATAGGTGATTCTTGATTTTAGCTCCTTTGACCTCCAAAATATCATATTGTAAGCACTTTGATACCTTAATATAAAAGTTTCTAAATCTTGTGTTATCCTGATTGTGTTTCAATAATACTTTAATTGTTTCTTTCTGGTTCCTTGCAATATTTTCTCCTTGACCTGAGAACTGGGGAATTTGGTTAAATATTCCTAGGAGTTTTCCTTTTGGGATCTTTCCAGGAGGTGATCTGTAGATTTGCTCAGTTTCTATTTTACCCCTGTGGTTCTAGAACATCCCTTGATAAATCCTTGAAAGATGATGTCGAGGCTCTGTTTTTTGATCATGGCTTTCAGGGAGTCTGATGATTTTAAAATTATCTTTCATAGATCTAATTTCCAGATCAGTTGTTTCTCCAAAGATATATTTCACATTGTTTTCTTTTTTCATTATTTTGATTTTGTTTTATAATATCTCGATTCCTCATAAAGTCATTAGCTTCCATTTGCCCCCATTCTAATTTTTAAAGAATTATTTTCTTCAGTGAGATTTTGGACATCCTTTTCCATTTAGCCAATTCCATTTTTAAGGCATTTTTCTCCTCATTGACTTTTATTGATCTCTTTTGCCATTTGCTTTAGTCTATTTTTTAATTTGTTATTTTCTTCGCTATTTTTTGGTTCTCCTTTAGCAAACTGTTGACTTGTTTTTCATGATTTTCTTGCACCATTCTCATTTCTCTTCCTAATTTTTCCTCTACTTCTCTTACTCGATTTTCAAAATTCTCTTTGAGCTCTTCCATGAATTGAGAAGAATTCATATTTTTCTTAGAGGCTTTGGATGGAGGAGCTTTGGCTTTTTTTTCTTCCTCTGGTTATATGTTTTGATCTACTTTGTTATCAAAGTAAGATTTTGTAGTCTGGATTTTTTCCCACTGTTTGCTCATTTTTCCAGGCAACTACTTGACTTTTCATCTGTTTGTTAAGGTAGGGCTCTGCTTCCATTGTGGAGGGTATGCTGTCCCAAGCTTCAGGGATTTTGCACACCTGTTTTCAGAGATACTTCCAGGGACCTGTAAATTTTCAGTTTTTCCAAGGTAGTATGATATAAAGAGAGGTGTTTTCTCCTCTCCTCTCTTGTGCTCTGGTCTGTGAGTGACCAAAAGCACCCTTTTCTACCTTAGAACTATAAGGATTCCCTCTCCATCACTTCCACAAGCTCCATCAGTCCAACACTCCTTCTCCCCCCAGGACCACCACACAGGCCTATGACCCAGATCCAAGTACTGGCAAAGCAACAGAATACTGCCTCAGTCATTGCATTGACATCCAAGCAATCCCCCTTTAACCAGCCACTTAGTTACTTTGCCATCTGTGGGCTGAGAGCTCCAGAAGCAGCTGCTACTGCCATCCACCACTTCTACCTCTGATCTCAGCTGGGGCTGGGGCTGGATCTTGCTCCTCTCTCACCCAGATGTTACAGACATTTCCTACTGACCTTCTAAGTTGTCTTTGGTGTATATGGGTTGAGAAATCTAAAAACTGTCACAACAGCCAGTGACTGAGTCCCCTAAAGTCTACTTTGGATCTGATCGAGCCCTACATGTTTTGCACTAGACTGCATTAGTCTCTCAGTCTGGTGCACGATACCTTTCTTGTTGACCTTCCAGTTGTCTTGGACTAGAAATTTGTTTCACTGTCATTTTGTGGCTTCTGCTGCTCTAGAATTTCTTTTGAGTCACATTTTTACAGGTGTTTGGAAAGGTTTGAGGAAGAGCTCAAGCAAGACCCTGCTATTACTCCACCATCTTAAAACCCACAATTCCTTAGAGAAATATATCATCAGGGCAATTGAAAGGCCTCTCAGATCTTCTACCACTTCTTACAAAATGTAAATCTTTAAGGTTGGTTTGAGCTGGATATGAATGTTGTCTTAAAGTCATGGCTTCCTGTATCAGAACACCACAAAGACCTTCCAGTTTTGGCTAGAGAAGAACTTGAGATTAGCAGTTTTCCCAATCAGGGAACCAAAATGTTGAGGTTAGGGGTGCTGGGGACCCAAAAACAGTAACACATAGGTCCTGCCCTAATGAATTTGACCCAAGCTTTCTTTCAGTCAAAGTAAAACAAAGTTTATTAAAGATGCACCATACTGAGTAGACTCCTAAGGAATCTGAACATTTGCAACACTTGTATTGACAAGCAGGACAGAATGAATTTGGGCCTACACCATATTCTTTTGCATATACTTAAGTAAATAGGAAGGTTCTATAAATGTTTATTTTATTGATTGATTAAAAGCTAAAGAGACTTTTATTGTACTTCATTATACTCAATAGACTAAAGATAGAATAATTTTTAACATTCTATAAAATTAAGCATTTAGTAATAATTTCTTGAGTGTCTATGATGTTCAAGGTTCAGTACAGTCCCGTGAAATGAAGGCTGGATTTTGAGTCAGAAGGCCTGAATTCAAATCCTGATTTTGACACATAGTTCCAGAAGGACCAGTTGGACTATACGGCATATAAAGTTCTTTTCATATCCAATTATGTAATCCTATGTTCTGGGGGATGACTCGTAGTGAATACACACACATGTGTATATGTTTATATGTGTATACATATATATATATATATATATGTTTAAAATTAAAATGTTTTCTCTGCCTTCAAACACATCTCATGTAAATGGAGAGAGAATACAGATAAACTTGTTCCCTGAACCTCTACATTTGCTCATCATCATGTCTGAGTAGTATTCCTTATATCCATGCAGTTTTCTTTATTACTATTGAAGTCATCCGGGAACAGTTATTACTAAATGTATAATAGCCTCCTAAAAAGGTTTTCCATTTCATTTTTCTCACTCCAATCATCTTTCACATTGTTACCTAGTAAATTTTTCTTATTAACAAATTTGATCATGCCATTTATGAATTCAAAATATGTTTACGAATAATCATGCCACTCCTCTGTTCAATAAACTGTATTGGCTTCCCATCATCTCCAGGATCAAATGTAAAATCCTCTATTTGGCATTCAAAACTTTTACAATTTTCCTCTTCCTATCTTTCCAGTCTTCTTCCATCTTCCACCTTCTGAAATTCTACAATCTAGTGACATTGGCCTCCTCACTCTTTTCCACACAAGACACTCCATCTCCAGACAGGTCGTTTTCATTAGCTCTTTCCCATGCCTGGATACTCACCCTTTTCATATCTACACTTGACTTCCCTGAATTTCTTCAAGACTCAGATAAAGTCCCATTTTCTTTGAGAAGTCTTTCCTGATTCCCTAAAATGCCATATTTTTTCTCTATTAATTCTCTCTAATTTACCTTGCATGTATCTTATTTTTACATTTTATTTTTCATGTTGTCTCCCATATCAAACTGTTAACTATAGTATTTTGAAGAGAATGTATTTAGTCCTTTTTATATATTTCCCAGAATTTAGCACAGTCTTTGCTATATAGTAGGTTCTTGCTGATTAAATTGTTGACTGGTTTCTTCTTGCATATTGAATAATATTCCGATTCCTTAGATTGTCACTCAAAATTCTCCATAATCTGGCACAACTCAAAATAGCAACTCCCAACTATATTGTTATCTCTATGAGGTCAGAGAGCACATGTTATTGTTTGTTTTGACTTGTCAATTGCCTCGCATGGTACACAATATTAATACATGTATAATAAATATTTATTGAATTTTATGTTAATGAAAATTAGAAGAAAGAGAAATGAAAGTGAATGTTGTATAAACATAATCCCCACATTTGGTCCTTGAGAAGACAAGAATAAATGTGATTCCTTCCCTTTTTAAAGAGGTGGAGGCCTGTGAGTACATAATATTGCACATAGCATCTAATTATATGTGTTAGTTACTTTTGTAAAACTAATTTTTTTAGGGAATTAAGGAGAGTGGGAAGTGGGAATTAAGGTTACATAAAACAAAAACAAAATTTAAACGTGATTAAATTTGTAAAATTTTTAAAAATAAGAAAATGAATTTCAATATGATTGAAATAGAGAATGCAACATTTAAAGTAACTATGGAGGTTGTTTTGATAACCACAAGACATTCTTCACACTGATACTTTCTTTTTTCTCTACTAAAAAATTTTGACTGGCTACCCACAAACTCAATCCTAAATGTTTCTGAATTTACACCTTTTAGAAAGTGCATTCAGTTTTTTTTTTCCCCTTCTTTTGATTTTGACATTGGGTCAGCCTACCTCTAAAAGGCCTGTGTTGAAATGGCCCTCTTCCTGTATTTCTCATTGTTGTTCTTCAGTGAAATTGTCACTTTAAGGTCAAATTAGAGCTCATTCAACCAGAGCCATGGCAGGGCCAGTCATCAGCCTCAGGTCATTCCTTCCACTTCAGATTTGCAGTGCAGCCACTTGTAGTTCATTTCATACTTTTACAAGACATTATTGCCTTGTGGCTGCATTGTGTAGAGAACTGGAGTTCAGGTTAGTTACGTTATAAGTCCTATTTCTGGTTCTCAGTATTTGGTTTCCACTGTTGCCCCATTTTCCTACTTCACCACCAAAGAGTTTTAGACATTTAAGTCTTCCATGTAATATTTCATATGCATCATATAACTCAATCAGTTTTACTGACATAATAACTTGGTCCTTAACCATCCCTAGTGAAAATAATATTAAAATTGCTGATCTGAACAATTTGTGCAGGGACATCTTCTTGTTTAGAGGATATACATCACATTCCCCCTCCCCTCACCCCCCTGCCATGTGCTGTGACAGCAAGAATTAGGATTTCCAGACAGTCTATAAGCACACTTATTCTAAAAAGATTAACACCAACAATGGATTTGCAGACCTGCTGAGCTCAAGGAGTTAATTATTACATATTTTTTTTTTCTTTCATACTGTGAAAACCCAGAATTTTCTGAAATGGAAAGAAAAATGTAATCTTTTTAAAAAAATCAGTGTGAGGAATTTTATTTCTTGAGGAAGGCAATATTCTACAATTTTTTAAACATCATGTGTCTTACACTGAATGTCTGAGTATGTGTGTAAGAGAGTGACAGAGGAAGAGACAGTCAGAGAGATTACTGAGAATGTTAAAAAATTCAAATATTTATCTAAACATTTGTATTCAGTGACATAATATGAAATTTAATATTCATTGTAAATTAATATTTGAAATAATTAGAGAAGAAATTAGAAAATTAAAATATATTTTATAGAGGTTTACCTAAATATGAAATGTAAGACAATATTGAAATTATTTTAATATCAATACAGTAAATTCCACATGAAAGGAGCAGTTTTTGAGGTAGACTGATTGTGGTAGGTAAATCTAACATGAAGACTTAATAACTCACATTTAATTGTTTAAGAAATAGAACTTACTTTCTCCAAAATAATATATGAACACGATACATTACATATTAGGTTTATATATCATATAATCATAATATATTCTTCAAAATAATAAATAATATTACCTCTATTTTGTAGTTGAAGAAAGTGAAGCTCAGAGACTCTTGTAACTTGTTTGAGGTCATATCGCTTTTAAGTAGCAGATCCACTTCTCCGAAACAATGATAGAATCATAGGATTTAAGTTGAAAGGGACCTTAAAGATGATTTAATCCAAGACTTCATTTCATGTATGGGAAAACTAAAGGCCAGAGAAAGTAAAATCTTCTGACTCAAAGACTGGAATCCTTTTCCCTACAAATCTTAGTCTTTTGAAACCATTTCTCCTACATTTATATTATAATAGAATAATAAGATATCCCAATATATATATATATATTCCCTTTCCTGGTCATAGTCTATCATTCTATCTCTATACCTAACTTTCCTAATCCTATTTTTCTCCCTCATCAGTTACCACCAATCCCTCTTCCCCACAGTCATTTCTCAGATCATTACCCCTTATTTACCTTAACTTTTCTCCCTTCCTAAGTGCCTAACATGCTGTAAGAGTAAAATTAATTTATTTTCATTCATTCATCTATACATTATTTATACAATCTTAATGCTAGAGTTAATCAATTCAATTCAGTACTTTCCTTTACAATCAAATCCCTTGCCTCCTTGTCCTATGTTTTGCCAAATGTGGATTAGTTTCACCATCCACCTCCTTGGCTCTTACTTCTTTGCTGCTGAGTTGATCAGAGGAAAATCACAAAACCATTCTGAATGGGTACCCTGTCAGTCTATAAGGATTTATTAGGTGCCAAATATAAGTTGGGTCCTCTCTTAAATTATGAAGATAAAAAAGAGGTCAAAGATAGTCCCTTCCCTCAAGGAGATCACAATTTATAGTCTCCAACTTCAAATAGACATTCTCCACCCAGACTGATTCTTTTGTGAAGGCAATCTAGGTCATCTTTTGCCTCAATTCTTTTTTTTTTTTTTTAAAGCAATTAGGGTTAAGTAACTTGCTCAAGGTTGCAAGGCTAGTCTTTATTTATGTGTGGGTGCTCATTTTCTGAGGCCAGTTTCGATCCAGGGTCATCCCAACTCCGAGGCCAGTGCTCACTGCTCCACCTAGCTGCCCCTTGCCTCAATTCTTAGCTAGCCTTTAACTACCAAATGAGGATTGCCTCATGTAATGGAAATGCAGATTTGAAGATCTTCCCTTCCCCTAGACCCTTCGATTAGCTTAAGAGACTTTGATTGACTTAAGTGACTCTGAGAACCTTCCTTGATTTGAAAATATATTCTGCCTCCTAATAGGCTGAATGTGGTCACATGGAACCTGTGGTAGGAGGCTTGGTTTTCAGGAATGACCACACCTTGGTGCTGTGTGATTGGGCAGTGGGTCAAGAGGGTGGTTACATTCTCTGAGCCAGGAGGAGGCTATATAATCCCTGATTTGAGACTTTGCTTTGGGGCTCACTTTGAGAAGTGTTGTGTGATTTGACCAGATGAGACTCTGAGCAGCTGTTGAGAGCCGCTCCCCCCACCCCCCCGGCTTTGAAAACCCAGATGTCGATGCTTCCCTCTCTGGTAACTGTGATTTTGATATTGATAATGGTTGGACAGTTTGGAAGCCTGTCTGATATGTATGTTTACTCTGAAGTTTGGGGTGCTGACCTTTTCCCCCTGAGCTAAGTAATATATGTTTGTTTGATTAAAGTAAGCTTGTTAACCCATTTTGAGTTGCTCTCCTTTTGAAAAGCAGATCTAAGAATCTGTGTTGGCAGTCACCCTGGGGATATTGGGGTGCTTGCTGCTATATCTCAAAAAAAGTGAGACCAGGGAAAGCCCTCAGCTTAAAAAAGGTCAAGGTCTCCCAGTTCATCCAGAGCATCCATCACCAGGCATCCTAATATTTGTCTTCCTACTGGACTCTGATAACTCTGGAGGAGAGAGAGAGGTTGATGACAACATAGTCCTGACTCACTTAAATCCAGTTAACTTGCAAGTCAAGTGATGTCTTCTTGTTCATATCATTGGTTCTCTTCAAGAATGAAGGCTGAACAACAAAAACAATCAACATTAAAGCAATACAATCCTTCTATTCTCCATACATGATTTTCCATCTCATTCCCCAAAGCAGCTATTCCAAACTTTCTCTTTTCTCCTTGGCTTTCCACAATTACCCACCTCTACTCCAGTTGAGAACCTTGTCTCTTATTCTAAGGGAGAAATTCAGGCCATTCACAATGTAGTCTCTCTTCTTTACGTTTCACAATCTCAAAACTCATTGACATCATCCACTATTCTCTTCTCATTTCCCTATCGGTAATAATTAGGTGGTCCTGCTGCTTCAAAACAACAATTTTGTAGCATACATTCTGGATCCCAATGCCTCCTCTTTCATCACAACATCCTTCCCTTTGTCACTTTTCTCTATATAATCTTTACCCTCTCCTTATATAGTACTCACCTCTTTACTATCTCCAAACTTACCCAAGTTTTGCTAATTATTAAAAAAAAATACCATTTCCTTAGGCCATACAATCCTCTCAAACTATTTGTGCTATTACTCTCCTCCTTTTGTCAACTAAATCCATGAATTTCACACTTGCTATTTCCACTTCCTCTCACTCATCCCCCAACTTTTGCAGTTTGGCTTCCAAGCTCATCATGCAGCTGAAACTCTTGTCTTCAAAATGACCAATGACCTCATATTTGTAAAATATTATAGTGATTTTTCTCTTGATCATCTTTCTTGACTTCCCTGCTTCATTTGAAACTTTTGACTATCATTTCCTCCAGGATAATCTCTCTTCTCTTGTTTTTGTGACACTGCTCTCTCATGGTTCTTTTCCTATCTACTGCACCACTTTATTCAGTTTCCTTTACTGGTTCCACATTTATATCATGCCTTCCCCAAGCATGGATATGCCTCAAACTTCTTAAGCCCTCTTCTCTCTGAGTCTTCTCTCTTGGTGATATCATCTGCTCCCATGAATTTAATGACTATGTCTCCTGGAAACTAAAAATATCCAATAATAGGGGAATGACTGAAAAAATCATGTAAGCATACAATGTAATACTCTTTTGGTACAAGAAATCATAAAAGGAATAGTTTCAGAGAAACCTGGGAAAACTTATGTGATCTACTAGAGATTGAAATGATCAAAGCCAGGACAACAATTTCTATAATAATGACAACACTGTTAAGCAAACCGTTATGAGGTAGTCAAGAACTTGTATCAATGCAATAACCAATCATTATTCCAGATAATTGATGATAAAGCATACAATCAATCTGCTGACAGAGAGATGGTGGACTTGAAATGGAGAAGGAGACATATATTTTTGGATATGGCCAGTGGTGGAGTTTACATTGCTTGACTGAGCATAATTATTATATTTTGTGTCCTCTGTGGTTAGCATGTTATCTGGTATGAAAGTATGTAATAAATAATTGCTACCTTGCTTGCTGTTCCCCCTCTCAATACCTCGTTCTCTTCTAAAATTCCCTATTTTGTTGAAGTAATCATAAACATCCACTTCTTTCAGATTCATATCACTAGTTTCTCAATTCCTCACCCTCACTCATCTCAAATAGCCAATATTTTGCCAAATCTTTCTATTCCACCTCTGTAATATCTTTTGATCTGAACCCCTTCTGTCTCCTCCTACTAGCATAATCTTATTTCAGGGGCACATCATCTTTCACATAGATTATTTCAGCAACCTCCTAAATTGGTTATTTTATGTAATCACTTTACACTCCAGCCCAGTCATTACATAGCTGAGAGTGATTTTCTTTAATTGTGAGGTCAACTACATAACACTTATAAATCTCTTACTCAATAAACACCAGTGCTAACCTACTATCTCTATTATAAATCACAAACTTGTCCTAGCCTATTTTTCAAGCCTCATTTGATACTCCTCCCCCCACCCTAAAATATAACCAAACTAACCTCCCCAACTAGAATGTAAGCTCTTTGAGAGTAGGGATTACTCCATTTTCTTTTGTTCCCGCACTTTGTATAGCATTTGAAATATTGTAGGCCCTTAATAAATGCATGTTGATTGATGAATGATCAATTGACTACTGAACAGAGAGAACATAATATACAGAGGCATAATAATGTCTGATGCATATCAAACCATTAATGAAGGGCCAGATATTCTTTTATCCTTTTAAAATGAATCCCCAAGCTCTCGAATTTGAGAGGAATATGGTTGTACATTGAATAAAACACTGGGTCTTTAATGTCTGTGTGTGTTTTGTTTCTGTGTGTGTGTGCATAAAATCTGGAACATTTTGCTGATTGAATATCAACCTTTTAAAATTTACATTTGTAGCTTAGTGCTGTCATCAAGTAATATTTACAAAAATTCAATCTGGCATACATTAAATGGAATACTTTCTTACTCTTGTGTCACATTTAAAATGGGCATAAATGGTAAGTGGTTCACATAAGTAACTGTAATTTGTATTAATTTTTGTGGTAAAATTAAATTTTTATGACCCCTTTCTTTCCCTGTTGGATTTCAGTAGTTATAAACAACATCAATGTTTACTGTTTCCTTTTACAACATGTACAATACAGCCTAACCCACGCATGCATATTTTACACATTAAAAGCACACAACGATCCAAGATCTGATTTAAAAAAAAAAAAAAAAACCTCTCTGGTTTCTGCTCCAGGATACATTCAATTCAATTCAAGAAACATGTATTATTTATCTACTAGATATGCTCCTTGTAAATATGATCTAGGTATATAATGAGGGCATCTTAAATGAAAATATTCAAAAGTAACTGGCAAGCATTTGTAATTTTCTATAGTAGCCTACAGTTGCTCCATATGACGTATAGAAGAAATACGATCCTATTGTCTTTATTGTTTACTGATTTTAAAGAAAATATTTGATTCAGTAAAGTAAATGAAGAATGTAAACAAAAGAGATATCTTGTATAGTTCAGTATCATACAAGACAATGGCAGATGTGATGATAGAGATACCTTTGCTGAAGCAAGGCTTTAAATGGTGAGGTGTTTTTCTGTTTCATGAAAAGTATTCTGCATAAGACTCAGACAAAAAAGGATTTCCTCTTCATGAAGATGTGCTCCAAAGGCCCTAGATGAGATCATGTCCATTACTTCAAGCCCCAGAAAACAGTAAACTGTCAGTGAAATCAATTTCATTGAGAAAGAGAACCATTTAACCATCTAAATTGGGGAAGAAACTAAAAACAAAGTGATAGATGAATATATGTTGCTCATATTACAATATGCAACTGGATGAAAATCCTATAAAATAAATATTGCAATATGTGCGTCTGAGACAAGTACTATTATTGGATAATGAGTTGGGCCTAGAATTAAGTAAAAAGAGGAAACTTGGCAGGGTGGAACTTGTGAAATTAGATCTACTTTAAGACTTAAAAAAAACAAAACAAAAAAACCCTGTTATTTCAGTAATGCTATATATTGGTGGAAATTATGGGTTACCATAATTTCAGAAGAGTTAAAATTTAAGTCTAAAATATTCTTCCCTGTTGAACCAGAGATTCCACTACTCACTTTATATTCCAGGGATTCCACTGAGAAAAATAAAGTCTCCATATACATCATTATATTCATAGCAGTACTTTTTTGTGATAGTGAAGAAGTGGAAACAAAATAGATGTCCATTGGGGAATGACTAAAGAAACTATGGTACATGAATGCAGTGAATTATTGCTGTGCTGGAAGAAATGATGTATATGTTGAATACAGAGAAGCATGGGAAGATATATGTCAACTGATGATGTGAAGTTAACAGAGCCAAGAAAAAATTTTGAGCTAAAATATGAATTTCAAAGAATATAATTTATAAAAGATGCATAATTTACAGTATAATTTATAAAATTGTAAAATTTATCCAATGTCACATGCACAGTTATTTAATTTCTATTAATCAGGGAGTAGCAGAAGAAACATAGTAAAAGACTTTATCAACAATAAATACAAAGTATATCTTTTAGTACAAAGAGTGTGGAAATATTTCTCAAATATAATGAAAGGCATCCTAATTTGTACACAATCAGGCCCAGCTTTGTAGATGGTTAATCTCTGCTACACAGCATGACCAATAGGATAAAATGCTTGTTTGAAATCACATCTACAATGTGTTTATTTGAAACTGTTCAATCCATCGTTGTCTGTTCATGTGTTCAGGAAAATCTAGAGGGCAGCATGGAACTGGGTGTGTGTGACTATCACCCAATGAAGCTTCTCCTCTTTGGCTCTGAGACAATGGCAAATAGTTCTCTTTTCCATGAAGCTGCTAAGAAAATCAATTATTTTCATTTTCCCCTGGAGGAAATCTGTGAGGGTGTTGGACTCCTCCTCAGCCTGGTAGCCGCCAGCCACTTTCTGCAGTTCACGATTGTCTGGGACCTTTTGTATTTTTGCCTCTAGACATTTTTTTTTTTGGGGGGGGGGAAGATCTTCGATGCTCTTTAGTGAGTCATCCATGTTAGTATGATTTGTTGCAGGAAAGCCGAGAACTGTGCTAGGAATTTTCGTTCTGTTCATTGATACCTGTTAATTGTGACAGACTGATTTTAGAGAGTTCTGGAGACATGTCGGAAATAATTTTGGCTTGTCACCACTGGGGCATCTGTGGTGGGAACAAGTAATAGCCGACTAAAGGCGAAGCCAAAGGAGCGAGCAGCAGATTTGTGCCCTGGAAATGGTGTCAGCAACTGGGGCAGAAGCCTTAGATCTGTGTACTTCTTGCGGAAGTTGAGGGAAGAAATGCAAAACCCTGAGCAGCATAAGAAGGCATCCCTCCAGGGCTACTACTTACTGTACATCTATGGAAATGCTGACCTGGGAGCCAAACCTGGAGGATTCTTCCAAAACTCATCCAAGAAACTTTGAATGATTTTTCCAAGGTCTTAAATGCATTGTAAAATTGTTTACTAATGGACCGGTAAGGTACACTCCATGTTTGTCCATTAAATGATGTTATATTTGGGGGTAAACACTGATCACTGGTTTTTCCCGAGTAAACTGAGGAGGAAGGGCAATTGTTTATTGTAAGGTTGTGTACTGTGAGTGATAATCTGTACTCCACATTTTTTTTTTGTTTTCAGTTATGCTGGTGTGACTGGCATGCAGACTCCTGAGACCCTGCTTCTGCTGCTAGAGGCTGTTGGGATTCGCCCTCTCTGCGGCCCCCAACTCTCCACCTCTGGCCACTGCTCTTGTTCCAGGAAAAAGGTGGCTCTTGCCTGGGCCAGCCAGCCCCCCCACTCCGTCATGAAAACAATGTTTAAAAGAACAACCACAAACAAATCAAAAGTACATACTACAAACGTGCAAAGAACAACTTCAAAGAAGAGACACACAAGAAGATACTATCACCACATCACCTTGCAGAGGTAAGTTGTCCATGGGTGTGGTGCATTGCACATATTTGCAGACTTGTTTCATTGGTTTTGCTGATTTTTTTTCTTTTTTCTTTAAACGTATCATTTGCTATCTGGGGTAGCAGTTTAGGAGAAGGAGGAGGGGAGATATTAGGAAAACTTTTGATGCTAAAAATCAATAAATTATATGTTTTAAAGAAAATCCTTTAAAAAGTTAGCACGGGGGCGGCTAGGTGGCGCAGTAAATAGAGCGCCGGCCCTGGAATCAGAAGGACCTGAGTTCGGAGCCGGCCTCTGACACTTAATCCATACAAACAAAAACCTAGCCGTGTGACCTTGGGCAAGTTACTTAACCCCAATTGCCCTAAAGGGGCGGCTAGGTGGCGTAGTGAGTAAGAGCACCGGCCTCGGAGTTTGGATGACCCGAGATCAGATCCGGCCTCAGAAAATGAGCACCCACGCATAAATAATGACTAGCCGTGTAACCTTGAGCAAGTTACTTAACCCCAATTGCTTAAAAAAAAAAAAAAATTAGCATAGATAACCTGAAAAGAAATTCAATAATTGAATTCAACAATATATGCTAAAGATACCTTACTAATAAAAATAGGAAATTTTCTTTGTCTTTGAAAAACCTATATGTTTATATGGAAAAGAGGCTCATTAAATGTAAGAAATCTATGACATTTTACCGATTAATTTTACATGTGAAGACATGATGGAAAATCGTTATGACATGAAAGGGAAGTGACCCAGGCATATAGCAGGAGTGCAAGAGAGCAGATGAATTGTCTGAATAGTTCATGTTAATCTTTTAGTTACTAAAAGAGTAAGACAACTTTGGGCATATCCTGTCTTGCCAATATTTATTAGACCAAAGAAAAGTACCGCACAGAGTAAGAAGATTTGTACAGATTTCAATCTGTAACATTTCAGTTTCAAATAAGCCTCAGTTCAAGTATTCAAGGAGTTTTCACTCAAGCACTGAGTATAAGTCAGGAATGGAAATGGTGATAATATGTGTTTGAATATAATCAAGAGAGAGAGAGAGATTCAAATGGAGTAGTATAAAGGATTTTCTTTTTTAAAGGAATGATTACTAACAATTTTGAGAATTCCCAGAAGTCTTCAAGGAAATGACATTATAGCTTTACCTTGAAATAGGTTTTCAAAGAGAGTCCATTCCAAGTGTGGTTGTGGAGTAAAGTATGCATAGAGATTAGAAATGGAATGATGATACACAACAGTGAAAAGACAAGTTTTACTGAACTGTTGGAAGGAGAAGACTGAAATTAGACAGCATAGTGTAAAATTGATTATTTGTAAGTCATTGGAACATCACTGAAGAATTTTGAATACTAAAGTGTTATGTCATATTTGCTCATTAAGGAAATTACTCTGGCAGGGCTGTGATGGATGGATTGAACTATAGAGAAGCAGTAATGAATAATCCAAGAAAAAAATGAGAATCTCAGATAGGAGATGATAATTCAATAATTCAGTTGATTGTTTCATAGTAAAGACAATAGCATAATAACTGACATTTACATAGGACTTTGTTACAAAATAATTTGTCTTTTGTATCATTTAATATTCTTAAACAATACCATGAAGAAGTTGATATTTTTATCTTTATTCACATAATCTCAGAGATAAATTGAATTGCCCATTTTTGCAAAACTAGTATCTGAAGCACAATGAAAATCTAGACCTTCCTGACTCTTTTTCTGGTGCTCTATTAATTATTTAATGTTGCTTTGTCCATTGGTGCAAATTTCAATCCATGTATGCCCTTTCATACGTACTGTTTGATTATTACATGTTTTTGCATAAATCTTCTGCATCAGGTTTAGCCAACATGCTGAAAGTCTTCCTCTGTGTCTTAGATTTTGTAGTCATCATTGGAACATAAGAATGAATTTGTTTTGCTTTGATCTACAGCAATGATTGTATCAGTTCTATTTCCAAGAATACTTATTTGTGCTCCTGTTTTGTTTTCTACACTTACAAAGCCCTCTAATTCTTTTTCTGGAAGAAAATATCCTGGAAATATAGATGAGAGTCTTCTGGGCAGACTATGAATCTTTTGAACTTGCATTTCTCAGATTAGGATATTTTTCAACAAACTTTCCCCTGTCTCTACTGTGCTGACCTTCATATTGAAATTATCAAGTATTAAAATACTTGAATGAGTTTTGAAAATCTCACAAAATTCTTTGTCAAATGTAATCCTCTTCATCCCTTGAAATGGATGGTGAAATATAAAATTCAGTGATTTTCCTCCATCTTTTACCTTATGATGATAATGAGCACCACATGATGGCATAATGTTCATGAGATTATATTTTTCTTGACTTTAGGCATCAGATAAAAGCCATACCTCCTAATCCCTGTGTTTGTCCCTCCAATGAGTCATACTTCCATTTGACTGCACATTTCTTTTGTCACCTTATTATAATTAGAGAATGTGAATATTGAGTTGGTCATTTCTTCTAACAGTATAACAAGTCATTAGTCACTGGACAAAAATATCACCTTTAAAATTCCTTCACTTAACATTTTTAGACAGTCTAAAATCTTACCTCTTTCCATAAATACATTACCATCATTATAGTAATGCAAGTGTATCCAACAAGAGTGCCAACTCATATTTTTCAGAATGCAGTGCATCATAATTTGGCCATGTTACTGGTGTTGAACTTCACTAGACATACATCAGTCTGTCTTCAGAAACCAGGCATTGTCCATTACTGATACACTACTTTTAAATATGGCAGAATCTACATGAAATATTCTAATGGAATAACCTTTAAAAAGTTAGGATCACATTCATGCTATAATGAGGAATCAGGTAAGAACACAGTAAATTCTAGGAATAGTATTATTCTTTGCAATTTTTGAGCCTGTTAAACATGTAGCTCTGCTGATAATAAAATAGAAGACAAACATATATTTAAAATGACTATGATGGGGGATATAGTTTTTTTGGAACTTAAGGGGAACTACTGTTGAGAATGTTATTCAGAATAGATAAAATGCAGTAGAATTCCTAGTTGCAGTATATATAAAAAACTTAATATTTGAGTTTTGAAAACCTGGACTCCATCATTTATTACATTTCTTCCCTTGGACAAGTTATTTAAGCCTTCTTCACCTCATTCCATTCACTTAGAAGAGGGTTAAAAAGAAACTCATAACATTGCTCTCATCATTATTTTGGAGAAAGTGGTTTGTGAATTGTATTTATGGGTACACATTCCATGCCACACTCTTGCTCAATAAAACTATCAGTTCCCTGTTACTTTTAGGATAAAATTGAAACAACTATGTCATGTAAATCCCTTCACATTCTGCCTCTGACTATAAGTTTGTTACATGCACTCCAATTCATCAACATTTTGGTACTTTTAAACCTGGTTTCTAGCAGTTTTTCATGGTATTCCTTCTTCCCTCCTCCATCCCTCTGCATAACCTAGTTATTATTACTCTGTGCCATACATTCTTGTTATGGAATCACTAGTTTTTTTTCAAAGGTCTTAAAGCTATGCCAACTCTGACATGCCAACTTTTCTGGAACTCAGGTTTCATTGTTTAACTACTCAGCATAATCTGGTGTAAAGCCAAGCATGAGCAGCTTTTCAGAAGAATGCTGCTGTGAACAGCTTTTAAGGTTCTAATTACACAGTATAGTGAACACTATATTCCATAACAAAGCAAAGCAAAACATTCACAGTAAATCTAAGTACAGCATTCACAATGTTACAACTTATCACTAAAAATCAAGGTTTAGCACTCACAACAATTTATCAAAGAAAATGGCCATATAGTTTTCACCCCAGTGCTCACAAAGTTTTGAACAAAGAACAATCATTTAGTAACTCAATCATTTAATCATCCTTAAGGAGGTTTTCTTCCTCAAGGGACACAAAGTAAAATAGTCAAAGTTCTCCACTCATGGCCCACATTGAGGTAACTCAATCAGTCACTTATTCAGTCATCAATCACTGAGTACAATCATTTAATCAATCAATGATTCAATCAATTCACTATTCAATCATTAGAAAATACACAGACCTTCCACCCCTAGGTCACTAGTAAATTACAATTTCATCACTACTCAGTACCCATGTAGAGGTCTTCTCATCTTGACTTGATGCAGGCAGCTTCTACCTGAATCCACCAGTCACCTGGATTCAAAGGCAGACAGCTTCCAGTTCCTTGCCCAACTCTCTGTGTAGGTTCCACATTGAATTTCACAGTGTCCAGTCCAAGCTAAATCCTTCACAGTCTCTGCTCCTGGGAAGTCAAGGCTTAACAAAGCCAAAAAAATGTTCATGCAAAGTACCAGCATCACAGTCATGCTTCCTCAGTCTTCAGCAGCTCCAGTTGGTCTTCAGAAAACTTCAGTAGCTCCTCAGCAGCTCTGGCTAGCCCTCAGAAATCCTCAGTAGCCTCAGCAACTCTGACTGACCCTTGGAAATCCTTAGCAGCTTTGGCTGGCCCTTGGACTCTGCAGAATTTCAGTTGGTTCCCAGAATCAAAATCACTTAATCCAGGTTATCCAAGTCAAAATCATTCTCTACAGCCTAGGCTAAGGGTGCTTTCCTCTTCAGTCTCCCTGGTTCTTCTTCAGCTTCAGGGGAAGGGGGGAAGGGGTAGCAGCTTCTGCATCCACAAGGCTTGCTCAAAGAAGATCTGACTTTCCCAGCCAGGGTCTTTCCTTATATACAGACAGCATTAGCTTCCTGTTTCAGCCAACCATTTCCTGTTGCATCAGCACAGGGGTCCATACCTTCTGTTTCTTTAACAGAGGCTTGATTAATTACTAAGTGCTAAGTACCTCTCAGCTTAGCAATAAAAAAGGAACTTCAAATTACATTACTATTACATCTGGGTAATAGTTTAAATTTCTAGGCCAGTAATGTGTGTGTGTGTGTGTGTGTGTGTGTGTGTGTGTGTGTGTGTATGTGTGTGTGTAAATAATTTCAGGGGGCAGAGCCAAGATGGCAGAGTAGAAACAGCATTTCCAATGTGCTCTGCCCCACACAAATTTCAAATAATGTGAAAGGGGACTCTGAACAACTTCTGGAGCCCCAGCACCCACAGAATGGCACAGAGAAGCTAACCTCCTGCTGAGGACAGCCCAGCAGCCCTGCAGGGAGTGGCCAGCACAGCGCTCTGAGAGCAGGCAGCACAACGCACTGGAAAATGCGCAGAGCCGAGCCCAGGTCCGTGGTTTTAGCCCCAGGGCGGCCTGGCCTTCAGCTGGCTGGAGGGACCCCAGAACACCAGCAATTGTGGTGATTCCAGAATTATCAGCACAGATATGCCTAGGACAAAGTGAGAGGTTAGTGCCCTATGGACGCTGGGACCAGTATTTGGGGAACATGTGGCTTCCTCCCCTGAGGGCAAAAAGCTGCTGAAGAAACTGCTGCACAGAAGCCATTTTGCAGAGACAGTAGTGGCTCTAGCTCCTGGTCTGTGAACTGTAGGGAGATCCAGCAATCAGTCTGGGGGTTAATCGCTTTTTCTTTAAACTGCCTGGATCTGGATTGTGGTCTGGGGGGGGGGGGGATGTTTGGGGTGGGTATCCAATTTGCCAGACTGGTTGGAGGCTTTACAGAGCCCACCCAACTGTTGGAAGTTGTGAAGACCCCACGATTGGGTGGAAGCTCCCCTGTCTGGTGGCAGAGTCCTACTGAGGCAACAAGCCCAAAAATCAAGTAATTAAGTGGCAACATGCCTAGGTAAATGAAACAAAATAAACAGAAAAGTTCAAGATTGGACTCCTATTTTAGGGGCAAAGAGGCTCAAAGCATGGAGGAGGACTGTGCGGTCATAAGTCCTGCAGCAAAAGCCCCAAATGAAAATACAAGCTGGCTACAGGCCATAGAGGACCTTAAGAAGCAGATAAGAGAAGTGGGGGAAAATTTGGGAAGAGAAATGAAAAAGATGCAAGAAAAGTATGAAATGACAGTCAACAGCCTGACTGAGGAAAATAACACCTTAAAAAATAGCCTAACTCAAATGGCAAAAGAGCCTCAGAAAGGCAATGAGGAGAAGAATGCCTTAAAAAGTCGAATTTGTCAGATGGAAAAAGAATCTCAAAAGCTCACTGAGGAGATTCATTCCTTCAGAGTTAGACTGGAGCAAATGGAAGCTAGTGACTTTATGAGAAACCAAGATACTATTAAATAGATAAAAAACAAATGAAAGAATAGAAAGCAATGTGAAATATCTCATGGGAAAAACCACTGACCTGGAAAATAGATCCAGGAGAGATAGTTTAAAAATTATTGGACTACCAGAAAGCCATGATCAAAGAAAGAACCTAGAAATCATCCTTAAAGAAATTCTCAAGGAAAATTGCCTGATGTCTTAGACCCAGTGGGGGAAATAGAGGTTGAAAGAATCCACAGATCACTTCCTGAAAAAGATCCCCAAAGGAAAACTCCTAGGAATATTATAGCCAGGTTCCAGAGCTCCCTGATCAAGGAGAAAATACTACAAGCAGCCAGGAAGAAACAATTTCAATATTGTGGAAACACAATCAGAATAGCCCAGGGCCTGGCAGCTTCTACACTGAGGGATCGAAGAGCATGGAATATGATATTCCAGAGGGCAAAAGAGCTGGGATTGAATCCAAGGGTCACCTACCCAGCAAAACTGAGTATCTTGTTTCAGGGGAAAATATGGTCATTCAGTGGAATAGAGGACTTTCAAGCATTCTTGAGGAAAAAATCAGAGTTGAATAGAAATTTTGACATTCAGACAGAAGAAGCAAGAGATGCTTGAGAAGGTAATCAAGGAAAAGAAATCAAAAGGAACTTAGCAAAGTTGGACTATTTACATTCCTATATGGAAAAACAATAACTGTGTTTGATGAAACCTTTCTCATTATGAAAATAATTGAAGAAGGGTACATGGCATATGTTCACAGGTATACATGGATAGAGGGCATAGGTTGAATTTGATGGAAAGGGATGATTCTTTTTTTTTTTGGAGGGCAATTGGGGTTGGGTGACTTGCCCAGGGTCACGTGGCTGGGTTTTTGTTTGTGTTTTGGGTATCTGGGGCCGGATCCAGGCTTGGGTCCTTCTGGCTCCAGGCCCGGCCCTCTGTTCGCTGCACCACCTAGCCGCCCCAAGGAAGGGATGATTCTTAAGGGTTGAAGTCAAGAGGTGAGAGAGGAAAGTGGCAAGAGGAGATGGAGAGAGACAGGGTAGGGTAAACTATCTCATGTGGAAGAGGCAAGGGGAAGTAGTTTCAGGAGAGGGGAAGAACAGGAAGGCAAAAAGGCAAAAGCATATTCTCATTGAAGTTGGCTCAAGGAGAGAATCACATACATACTAAATGGAATATCTTACCCTCACTCACTCTCCTGAGTAGGGGAAAGGAGGATGAGAGGGGGAATGATGTAGGGGAGGGCATTCTGGGGGGAGGGGAGGCTGGAAGTACCCACTATCAAAGAGTGACAGGATCAAAGTAGGGAATGGACCAGTTGGGAGGTGAGACAGGTGGGAGGGAAATATAAGCAGTCTTTTACAATATATCTACTATGGTAATGTTTTGCATAGCTATACATGTACAACACACACTGAATTGCTTATCTTCTCAGAGGGAGTGGGTGACAAGGGAGGAAGGGAATGGATCTGAAAATGGAAGTTTTAAAATCAAATGTTTCATAAGATGTCCAGTCATTGGGGCCCAGAGATTCACCTTGCCCCAATGGCAAAGTCGAAGGCAGTATGGGAGAAGATATGGGAGAGAGCAGATTGGATGAGGGGATATATAGTGGGACTGCTATTCTGGGGTGGTGGGTAGGGAAAATGGGGGAAAATGTAACTCATAATCTGGTGGAAATGAATGATGTGAACCAGAAGTTAATAAAGCATTTGTTTATTTAAAAAAATAATTTCAAAACTTTAAATCTCAAGAAGGTTCAACTATGTTTCCTAATTTGCATAATTATAATGATATTCAGATAGACAGATCTATAAGAGTGTCTTGACTACCTCACTATCTATGGGAATACTCTCTTCATTAGAACTCTGTGATGGATATTTGTAATGGTAATGGGAATTTGAAGATTTTTCCCTGCCCCTTAATAAGTCTAAGGAAATTTGAAGACTTTTCCTACTTTGAAGATATACCCTGCCCCCTAATAGGTTGAGTATAATCACGTGGAGCCTGTGGTGGGAGGAATTTGTTGAAGGTTGGAGCAGAGCCCATAGGAAGCTTGGGAGTCAGAACAGCTACACTGGAGGGAGGAGAGGACACATCCGATCGAGACAGTTTTATGATGTAAAGTTGGTGCAGAGGCTAATGGATGCCGTGGCTCTCTGTGCTGTTATGGCTTACTAACTTTGCTGCTATGATAGAATTGACTTACTGGTTTGGGAATTTGGTTTTCAGGTGTCTGAATGAATGTTTTGCTGCTGTCTCCTATATAGATAGTGTGTTATATTTTATGATAATGCACAATGCTGGCATATTTATTTTGACCATTGGTGCTGTTCATATTGCATTGGAATTACATTTGGCAAAAAGGATGGGATCACAATATATCAAACCTCTACTTGGAGGCAGAAGGGATTTAGAAGAAGAAATGGGTATCCTAGGATGGGGGAATTCACCTTATTCTTCCCTAGCAAGACAGTAGGCTAAAAGTACAAAGCTTTGTGAAAAATAGGAACTGAGGTTACAGAAGGGAGTATCTTGAAATTTAGAAACATGTTTGCAAAGAACACCAATAAAACCAGGGAGAGAACTAAAGGCAGTGCATAGGAGGGGCTGGGTTTTACAAACAGGTTACCACATTATATGTAAGAAAAAGACAAACACAAGAAAAAACTCAAATGGAAAGAGAGTTGACTATTTAGTAGTGTTTGGTCTCTCCTTTAGAAGAGCAAGCAGGAGGATCTCAGGTGGTAGAAGAGAGGGCTGTTATAAATTTGACTCAGAAAAAGAAGTAGAAAAGTAACAGGAGAAAAGTTCATACAGTTTTGTAGAGACTGAGATTAGTTGCCACAATGATGACTGCCAGGAGAGTGCATGGATAGAAAGTGATACAATGTGGAGGGTGTAATCAAGATGGTGGAGTAGAAACAGCACTTCTGAATAGCTCCAGCCCATACCAATTCAAAATTATGTAAATGGGAGACTCTGAATGATGTCTGGAGCTCCAGAAGTCACAAAATGACACAGAGAAGCTAACCTCCCATTGAGGACAGCCTGGCAGCCCGACAGGGAGAGACAAGCACAGCACTCTGGGAGCTGAACGCTGGCCTGAGTGAGTTGGAGGTTTTAGCCCCAGGGCAGCCAGAACAGCAGACAGCTGGAGTGACCCCAGAACACCAGCAGTTGTGGTGTTTTCCGAATTATCAACACATAGATTGTAGGACAAAGTGAAAGGCTTGGAGTGTGATATTCCAGAGGGCAGGGGAGCTGGCATTGAAGCCAGGAGTCACCTACCCAGCAAAACTGAGTGTCATGTTTCAGGGGAATGTATGGTCATTCAGTGGAATAGAGGACTTTCAAGCATTCTTGATGAAAAAACCAGAGTTGAATAGAAAATTTGACATTCAGATACAAGAATCAAGAGATGCTTGAGAAGGTAAATAGGGAAAAAAAATCATCATGAACTTATAAAAATTGAACTGCTTACATTCCTACATGGAAAAACAATAACTGCAACTGATGAAACTCTTCTCAGTATGAAAATAGTTGAAGAAGAGTATATGAGCATATGAATACATATGTGAATGTGCGTATATATGTTTATAGGTATACATAGATAGAGGAAACAGGTTGAATGTAAAAGGAATGGATGATACTTGAAAGGTGAAAGAGGAATTAATGAGATGATGGGGAGAGACAGAATGGGGTAAACTATTTCATATTGGAGAAGCAAGGGAAAATGTTTACAAGGGAGGGGAAGAACAGGAAGGGAAAAAGGCAAAACCTTATTCTCATTGAATTTGGATCAGGAAGAATATGACATGCATACAAAAGAGGATATCTCACCCTACAGGAGAGTAGGGGCTTAGGGAATGAGAGAGGGGATGACAGAAGGGAGGAGGAGTAGGAAGGGGGGGAGTAGGAAGCACCCGCTTTTGAAGAGGGACAGAATCAAAGTAGGGAATAGACCGAGTGGGAGGTGGGATAGGAGAGAGGGAAATATAGTCAGTCTCTTACAATATATCTACTATGGTAATGTTCTGCATAGCTAAACAAGTACAACATATACTGAATTGCTTATCTTTCCAGTAAGGGTGGGTGACAAGGGAGAAAGGGAATGAATCTGGAATTCAATGTTTTAAAATCAAATGTTTAAAAATGTATAAATAATGTTATTAATACTATTTTACATATAATTGGGAAATAAAATTTACAGGCATTGGGGCACAGAGATTCTCCTTGCCCTACTGAAAAAGTCGAAGGGGGTATGGGAGAAGAGATGTGAGAGAGTAAATTTGATGAGGGGATATTCTGTGGGACTGCTATTCTGGGGTCGTGGATAGGTGAAAAATGGGGAATAATGTAGCTTAAAATCTGACGGAAATGAATGATGTAAACCAGAAGTTAATGAAGCATTTGAAAAAAAAATCTGATGGAAATGAATGATGTAAACCAGAAGTTAATAAAGCATTTAAAAAAAAGAAAAATATGATACAATGTTAAATGATGAAGCTTTTATAAGGGCAGAAGCTTACTCCATACTGAAAAGAAAGCAGGAGAATCAGGGAGACCAAACAGATTTCAGGGACATAATTGAGGATTTCACTCAGCAGGAGCTTCATGATATATTAAGATTTATCCAAAGAATGGGACAATTCACATTGCCTTCTATCCTTTCACTTGTTTGGATCTGTTTAACAGCATCTTGATTTCTCACAAAGTCACTAGCTTCCATTTGCTCCAGTCTAACTCTGAAGGAATGAATCTCCTCAGTGAGCTTTTGAGATTCTTTTTCCATCTGGCAAATTCGACTTTTTAAGGCATTCTTCTCCTCATTGCCCTTTTGGGCCTCCTT
This sequence comes from Gymnobelideus leadbeateri, assembly GCA_011680675.1. Classification (NCBI taxonomy): domain Eukaryota; kingdom Metazoa; phylum Chordata; class Mammalia; order Diprotodontia; family Petauridae; genus Gymnobelideus; species Gymnobelideus leadbeateri. The sequence continues at coordinate 31,872 of WOXC01010384.1, read as the reverse complement.
TGCCATTTGAGTTGGTCTATTTTTTAAGGTGTTGTTTTCCTCAGTCAGGCTGTTGACCCTCATTTCATACTTTTCCTGCATCCTTCTCATTTCTCTTCCCAATTTTTCCTCCACTTCTCTTATTTGGTTTTTAAAATCCTTCTTAACATCCTCTATAGGCTGTATCCCGCTCATATTTTCATTTGGGGCTTGTCATGCAGGATTTCTGACCTCACAGTCTCCTGTTCCATGCTTCGATCCTCTTTGCCCCCAAAATAGGAATCTTATGTTGCATTTTTCTGTTTATTTTGTTTCCTTTGCTTAGGCATGTTTCCACTTAATTACTTGACCTTTGTGCTTGTTGCCACAGTAGGACTTTGCCACCAGACAGGGGAGCATCCATCCCAAATGTTGAGGTCTTCACAACTTCCAGAGATATTAGTTGGGTGGCCTCTGTGAAGCCTCCACACACTCTGGCAAGCTGGATACCCACCCCAAGACCTCTACCCCAGATTGCAATCCAGATTCATGGAGGTTAAAGTAAGAGTGATTACCCCCCAAGACTGATCACTGGATCTCCCTACAGTTCACAGACCAGGAGCTGAAGCTGCAACTGAAGCTGCAAAATGGCATCTGTGCAGTATCTCCTCAGCCACTTCTTGCCCCCAGGGGAAGAAGCCTGATGTGTTCCCCAAATACTGGTCCCAAAGTCCATAGGGCACTAACCTCTCACTTTGTCCTAGGCATCTCTGTGTTGATAATTCTGGAATCGCCACAGCTACTGGTGTTCTGGGGTCCTTCCAGCCGGCTGCTGGGCTGGCTGCCCTGGGGCTAAAACCGCGGCTCATGTGTGCCTGGGCTTGGCTCCCAGAGCACTGTGCTGGCCACTGCCAGAGCACTGTGCTGGCCACCCCCAGAGCGCTGTGCTGGCCTCTCCCTGCAGGGCTGCTGGGCTGTCCTCAGTAGGAGGTTAGCTTCTCTGTGTCCTTCTGTGGGTGCTGGAGCTCCAGAAGTTGTTCAGAGTCCCCTTTTACATGATTTTGAAGTGGTGTGGGAGAGAGCACCTTGGAAATGCTGTTTCTACTCCCCTAATATGTTGTTTTTAGCTGCTGATGGATGCAATAGAATGTATCCCACTAATTCTCTTTAGCCTAGTGTAGGAAGACCTTCGTATTTGCTTAGATACTGTATGAGAAAGTTGAAAGAAGTAATGAAAACTGCTATCATGGTTTAGAGATGCAGATGTGTATCATGATATCTCCTTAGCAGTTTCTCATAGAAATATCATAGTGAAGATGTGTGCTCCTACTTATAAGCACTAAATGATGAAATAGGGCAACATCTTTCAGAGGTTCTGGATAATATTTTATAGCTAAGTGACTTGGGGGAATGGGAAAAAGAAAAAAAAATCCTTGACAGATAAAACTAAATGGCCAGTGGATTCAAAGTGAGAATAAATTGACAAGAAAATAATTATTTACTGCTCTGTTGAGAGCAAGGCTTGATTTTGGAAGAACTGATGGTATCCCAACTAATGAACTATATAAAATTCACTGAGAAAAGTAGCTTAATATTAGACAGAATAGGCAAGTGAGAACTGCCCCTACAGATGGTCCTGAACCATTGTATTCAAGTTTGTCACACCTTCAGGGAGAATAGGAAATTGGCTGAGCCCCAGTTCAGGTTAAAGAAATACATGGACAGGGTGGCTAGGTGGCTTATTGAGTAGAGTGTAGGCCCTGGAGTCAGAAGGAGCTGAGTTCAGATCCGGCATCAGACACTTAACGCACACACAAACAAAAACCTAGCCTTGTGACCTTGGGCAAGTTACTTAACTCCAATTGCCCTCCAAAAAGCAAAAAAAAAAGCAAAAAAGAAAGAAATACATAGACAAGATTACAGACCCCATATCAATCTAACTATATACTGGTAAAATGGATCAAATACTGTAACCAGGGCATTGATAGATACTGGGGCAGGTGCCTCTCTTATTTATGGGAACCCTGATAAATTCAGACATGGAACTCCTTTTGCCATCACAGGACTGGGACAAACTGAAATATCAGTCAGGCAAGTCAACTAATGATGAAAATTGGACTATTATCTAAGAAAGAATATACTGTGGTTATTGTAAACATTCCTGAATACATCATTGGAATAGATATGTTGACAGGTATGGTCCTGAATTTACCTGAAGAAAGATACCAATTTACAGTAAGGAAGATAGGAATTAATACAGTTTTAGTGGGAAAAAATAAAAATGGACCCAATCATTTTACTTGAAACTTCTGAAATAATTACTTTAAACCAGTATCATGTGCCAGGTGGGCAAGATGAAATTACCAGTACTATAAAGGAATATGTTGAAGCAGGAGTGTAAGCTCCTACAACCACATGATGGAATACTCCTGTCTGACCAGTATAAAAATCATATGGAACATAGAAAATGACAGTGATTATGGACAATTGAATAAGGTGACTCCTTCTTTGTATGTTGCTGTTATAGATACCAACACCTTAATAGAAAGGATACAAAAATATGATGGGTCTTGGTATGTGATTATTGATTTATTTAATGCTTTCTTTACTATCCCAATAGACTCACATTTGCTTTCATTTAACAGGTCAGACAATATGCTTTCACCCATTTGTCACAAGGATATCTGCATAGTCCCACTATTTTTCATAGGACTGTGGCTGAAAATTTGTGTGAATTAAATCTATCTGGTGTATAGCTTACCCACTACCTTGATGATATTATGATAAATGGAAAAATGTAAAAGAAGTGGAGAAGGGTTTGCTGCTTTTAATTGAGCATATGCAAAGCAAAAGGTGGGAAATTAACCCTGCAAAGATTCAAGCATCAGATCAAAATGTAAAAATTTGGGGTATATAATGGAATAAGGGGCTGTGAGAGACTCTTCCACAAGCTGGGCAAAAGATTCAGAACTTTTCTGTCCCTAGCAATACGACGCAAAAGTTTATAGGATTATTTGGATATTGGTAACATCACATTCTGCATCTGGGATAGATTTTGAAACACTTATATAAAGTTATTTGGAAGAAATATGGATTTGACTGGGGGCTTGAGTAAAGTTTTTGAAGAAGCCAAGGCTGCTATACAATTTATCCTAGATTTATGGCCTATGCAAAATGGCCTGATGGAATTACACGTGACTGTACAGGAGGATTTTGCAAACTGGAGTTTATGGCAAAAACAACAAAGTCAAAATATACCCTTAGGATTTTGGTCTAGGAAACTTCCTTCATCTGTAGTTCAATATGTACCTTTTGAAAAGTAGTTGTTAGCTGCATGTTGGACTTCGGAAGAGACTGAACACCTGACTGAGTCATGAAGTGATACTAAGGACTGGAATCCTGATTTTTGACCTAGGTAATGAGTAACCTACCTTCTCACAGGATTGAACATGCACAAGAGGCAAGTATAATTAAATGGAAACGGTATATTCAAAATAGAGCTAAAAAAGGCAAAAGTAGAATTTCTGCTCTACATGAATCTATAGCAAACGTCCATACTAAGGGAAATGATACATCCATTGAACCAAAGCAACCATAGGTACAGTCCTTGGCAAAATGGAATGAGGGATATGATGGATTAACTGAAGAAGAGAAGAAATATGCATTGTTAACCAATGGGACAGCAAAATATTAGGGTTATAAAATACATTGAAAAGCAGTAGCCTATAACCCATGTACTAGGCAGACTTTGGAAAGTACTGGGATAGATGGAAGTAGTCAATGTGCTGAATTTATGACAGCAAATCAAGCCATCAAAACAGAACAAGGAGGACAGTGTCATATATTTACTGATTCACAGGCAGTAGCTAATGGGTTAGCTACATGGATGCCCATGGGGAAAAATCAGAACTGGGAAATTCATGGTAAACAAGTCTGGGGAAAGTAATTATGGAAAGATATATGGGACATGTCTTTGATTACTAATTTTTCAGTCTTTCATGTAGATGCTCACTTGACCCTCACCACACCAGAACAGCACAATGAACATGCTGATTGATTAAGAAAGATTGCTACTTCCGCACAAACAAAAACCTAGCCATGTAACCTTGGGCAAGTTACTTAACCCCAATTGCCCTAAAGGGGCGGCTAGGTGGTGCAGTGAGTAAGAGTGCTGGCCTCGGAGTTTGGATGACCCGAGATCAGATCTGGCCTCAGAAATTGAGCACCCATGCATAAATCAAAATGACTAGCCGTGTAACCTTGAGCAAGTTACTTAACCCCAATTGCTTAAAAAAAAAAAAAAAAGAAAAAAAAGAAAGATTGCTACTCAAAATATTGTCCCTACTCTGATACCAACTGATAATCCTGTACTAGTAAAATGGGTCCACCAAATGATCAGTCATTTAGGGGTCCAGGTCGCACCCTGGTGGGCAGGTCTAAATATTAACATCTCTCATTCATTCTTAAAACAGATCTCAGAGAAATGTCATATACATTAATTGGAAAAGGAATGAACTGTTCCTCACAAAGTAACTGGGGAAACAGCAAGGGGAAAAGTCCCAGCCCAAATTTGGCAAATAGATTATATTGGTCCTCTACCACAAAATTAAGGATGCAAATTTGTATGTACTTATGTTGACACCTATTTAGGTGTACTAGTGATTTTTCCTTTTATGGCTTATTAACTTCTTTGCTACTATGATGGAATAGGTTTACTGGTTTTGGGATTTGATTTTCTGGTTTCTGAATAAATATTTTGATTCTGTCTCTTATATGGAGAGTCTGTTATATTTTGTGATCAAGCACTCTGCCTGGATATTTATAGTGACTGTTGTCACTGTGAATAATGCATTGGTCCTACAGCCTTCTTCATGGTCATGGCAAACACCTTGGCATGCATATGTCTGCATATTTTATGTCTCAGCTAAAAATAATCACCACATTATTAGAGACATTTATGTTTATTATTGCATGTATAAATATTGTTCTATTAATAGTCAATATAAGCAAGATATCTATTTGAAGTAGCAATTTTAATGTGCCATTTTAGTCTTTTGAAGTAATTTCTCCCCCTAAATTAATATGCAATGGTTGAATCATGTATCTTCTGTACCTTCTAGTCATTTCTCTTCCTCATCATTATTTGTATCATTTCCCAAGTCCTAACAAATCCCATTAGTGCATGAATTACTCTCTTTTCAGGTCACATGAAATAGTCAAGTAACACTAAAATGGTAACCAATCTCTGTTTATTCCAGAAAACTCCTCCTTACAGGTAGAAAAAATGTCACTTGTCATTAGCTTCATTTGCATCCCTTCCCATAGTTTTCAGGACATGTGACAGCACTCCTATCCCTGCCTGCCAAATTGAATTAATTTCACCAGTAAAATTTTATGAAACACAGTATCACATGCTTTATTAAACTCAAGATATATTATGTTTAATGCATTTCACTTCATCTGCTAATCTCATAATTCTATTAAAAATGCAATCAACTTTTCCTGGTATGAATTATTCTTCATAAGATGCTGCTGCTTATTGCTTATGATTCCATTATTCAGAAGATGTTTACAGATTTTTATCTCTTAATAGTTGTTCCATTATTGCACTGCCTTGTGGTAATTACCAGCTACCCTTTCTCCTTTGGAAAAGTTGTGAAGATTTCTATTCAGTCAATAAATAGCTAGCTGATAAAGTTGCAATTTTGATGATAGCAATTCTCTCTCAAATTTGTCTCAGCATTTCAGTACTCCTTATGCTAATTGGTATTTGATGTCTATCTGAAGTGAGAAAAAAATAATTTTTTTAGTGGGAGGGAGTGAATGAAATATCATCTTCTACAAGAGAGTAATGATTATAATTTAGTCTATGCCTGTACATAAAAATGTGGAGAATTGAAGCAGAAATATCTAGGTAAATCAATTGAATTCAAAAAATATATAAAGTATGTTTTTTGAGCAGAGAACTAAGTTAATAACTAATGAAAATAATAAATTTGAGTAAGAAAAAGTCCCCACCTTCATGGGGTTTAAAATCTACTTAGGCAAAGAGGGATGAAACACATATAATTAATTTATAAACAATGCATCACAAAAGGTCTTCTGAAAGGTTCAAAAAGAGTATGTTATATGGTAGCTTAAAAAGGTTTTCAAAACTGTATGCATTGTAATTTTGATGATGATCAAGATTGGACTTTAAAAAATGGTGAAATGTTCACTTCATCAGCACATATGCTAAAATAGAAACAAGATTACCATGACATCTGTGCAAGGATGACACACAAATTCATGATGTGTTCCATATTTTTTATTAATCTAAAACAAAAAGAAATGGTGAGAAAACACATCTTCCTCTTTTCAGATATCAGGGATTATGAATATGGAATACTGAATAAACTTTCATATTCAGTTGATGTGTTGGTAATATTTCTAAATTTCTTTTTTTTTTTTGCCTTGGTACAATGGCTGCCTCTCTGAGTATGAGAAGGAAATGGAATATATTGAAAAAATAAATGTTATCCTCTCTATCTGTGCATACATACATATGTAGACACATTATTTACATGTAGGTATATATGTAAATTTTACAACTTTTAAAAATATGATCCACATCATTTGATATGCCCATGTTTTTGGTTAGTTCATAAGTCCACAAAGTAAAACTTTATCAAAATATTTAAAAAGTATATTGTAGAGAATATTCTCAAAGCAGGGAAAGTAGGATGTTGCCAGATTGTAAATGGTTTTGAAAACCATACCTACAGTATTTGAATTCTGCTTATTAGTAAGCAGGGAAACACTGAACATTTTTAGCTAAGAAGTGATAGCATCAGATTTATAAATAAGGAAGAGAAGTCTAGCAGTAATGTGAAGAATTAATTTGGATAGGTAACATGGAGATGAGAATTACTACTTGTAGGCAGTTGTTATAATTTAAGTGCATGGATGATAATAAGAGTGTATACTAGGGTGGCAAAAATGAGAATGTTGGGGAGGTGACTGATACAAAACATTTTTCAGAGTGAGAATTGACAGGGAATGGTAGCTGATTGACCAAGAGGTATGAGGAATGGGGCATGAGAACATCACAGTTTTTACCATGCAAGACAGGAATGAATGAGTGATACTGCTACTGCCAGGATTAATGAATTCAATATTAGTGTTGAAAGACTTGTGTATATAAGGAGAGAGGACTTAAAGAAGCAAGTAGTACATCTAAGTTGATACCTATAGATAGGTAGATATAGGTATAGATAAGGAAAATGAGCTTCTGAATGAAGAAATAATTGAAAAATGTTTTTCAAGAACTTTCTAGGGACCAAGCACTGTACTAAGTATTACGGATACAAATACAAGCAAGGAAAACAGTCCTAGCTCACAAGGACCTTTAATTCTAATACATAAATGCCTATTATAATCAACTGTCACAGTGTTTGCTTGATTATACCTATGACTGATTTATTTTGTTTTTCATCTTATTTCTATATCCCTTCTACCTATAGGATCAAAGCCCTTTATAGATAGTAGATATTTAATAAGTACTTATTACGCAGGATCTAAATAAATTCAGACATGATAGGTGTTTCTTTAGCATGTAAGTGACCACAAGGGCAGGAAAAGTAGCAACAAAACAGACCAACAGATACAAAAAAATAAATAAAATCTCATCACCTACCTGTTCTTTACAGTACCCCTCTTATTTGGAATAGTTAATAAATGTTATCCTCCAACAATATCTCTGTATTGTTGTACAGATCCCAACTTGTAAGCAATATCCTGTATTCAGACCCTCTGACATCCTGTAATTTATGACTTATTTTATGATAGCAAAGTTGTCATCTATTAATCTATAACAAATTTAGGGAGTTTTGTTTGGCTGATTTAAAAGCATTTTCTTCTAAAGTGCCTATAAAAATAGAGACTATAAATTGGCTAGCATAGATTGCCCATGGCAGCCCCTTTTTCTAATGAAAATTTTCATTGTCAGTGGATTTTATACAGAGCCTTTGGAGGTTGTTTAAATCGCCAGCAGTCAATTTAACCATGCTAATCTTTCTACCTGAGGGCCTAATTCTTAGAAAAGGTTTTGGCATGTTTTCATAGACTACTCATAATAATTATATGGAAGAACTGCGGATCCTAGTTGTCTGTATTATAATCACCTCATTTTATGTTTTGAAGTGTAAAAAGAAAAAAAAATTCCCCCTCCCCTGCTTCCACCCCTATTACACACCATGTTCCCACACACAAATAGACATAATCTTCTGGAAGATTCTGAGTATCCATCCAAAATGAATAAATATTCCTTTGTGGAAAAAATACTGATGAGTATATGTACATTTTAACTGAGTTTGTGCCTCTGTAAGTCTGTGCACTATGTATCCATCTTACGCAATTGTTTACTGTTCTACAGGATATACATGGTTGCCACAGCAACCACTCTGAATAAATGGGGGGCCTAACTTATCCTACTATCTCAAAGAAAAACAACTTAACAAAGCTTTTCCTGCTTTTACATTATGCTGTCACAGTACACACATTAATGCATTAAGGGCTATAGGCCATTAGAAAATTTTTAAAAAATCATTTGTCTTTTGAGAATTCAACCCCACAAGCCACACTCTGTTGCACTCAGTAATACCTATAGTCCATATATTATTCAGTGTACAACTGGTATCACAAGAGAAAAATACAACAGTAGTGGTTATGTTGTTTACACTCTAAGTGATTGCAACTAAGTCATCTTGGGCCAAGGGGTAATTGTACTACTCTTAGGTGAGGTATTAAAAAAAAACAGATACCACAACAATAAAGATATTTTTCTTGTCACATAGCACTCCAAACAAGGAATGTCTGTTTTATTCTAACCTCTTTTCCCTCTCATGAATCCAAAGCACACCTCATTTTTTTCAAATATGTTTTCCTGTGACTTTAAAGAATGAGCTTCATCATCTTCTAGGAAAAAAAAAGTTAGAGATTCACTGCCTTCAATGTAACTTGTTTCCCATTTTTTGAAGCCTTCTTATTTCTTCTTTAATACTATAACTTCAAAAGGGAAACCATTTCATCAAGCCTAGGCCCTTCCTTCATCAATTCAGACTGCAATTCACTTACATCTTAGTAGATGGTTTTATAAGTTTCAAGATCTGAAAATATATTCACCAATGGTCAAACTCTTCAGACTACTAATGTGGTCCTTGTATGATGGACATAATGTAGTAGGAACTGGAGATCCAAATATGAAAAGGAACACATTCACAGAGAAGTAAATGGATAATTTCTAGAGGGAAAGAGTCATAACAATGATGTAAAACAGGCGTAGAGAGTGAATCAAAAAAGTTTAATATGAGACCAAAAGGAGCATATGTAATTCCACAAATGCTTAGATATGTGCCACCTATTTTATGCTAATCCTGTAATCAAAGCTATTCCAGTTTGGAAGGCTCTTCCCAGCAGACTTTGCTATCCTCTAGACAAGACTTTGGGATTTCAGAATCTTCTCTATACCCCTGAGGGGGGAAAAATCAGTGCAGGAATTTATTGTTGGCTCTCCTCTTTAATAAATTTAAATTCTAACTATTTCATTAAGACTAACAAAGATTTATTTAAATTAATATGTACAATTCACTGTTCTCCACTTTGGGGAAAGAACAATTAGAATGAAGTAGTCCTTGTCCTCCAGAAACTTGCTGCTGCTGCTGTTTTTGTTATTTTTCCTTCATTCTCGAAGAGGACCATGACATCACAGAAGTGATGCCATGACATGCAAGTGAATTGGATTTAAGAGAGGGAGGGCTGTGCATACTCATGAGCCTCACTTTCTCCTCTGGAGCCATCTGAATCCAGCGGCAAGATATAAATCAGGAAGATGGGAGTTAGTGGCACAGTGACTAGAGCACTGGACATGCAAATCAGTTTGTGCTTTAGTTGTGCTTTATCTGTTTTAATTTCCTCAATTGAAAATGAGGATAATAATCAAGAAACATATATTTTAATGGAACATATAGCATTTTTCAGAGAAATGAATGCAACATAATTTCAAGGAGAACAGAACACCAGAAATTGGAGAGGGCAGGGAGAGAGGACAAAGTTAGGAGCAGGTCATGTAAGAGGGACATCAGAACTAAGCCTGAGAGAAAGATAGGAATGCAAAAGGGTAAAAATAATGAGGGTAGTATTCTAGACATCAGTCTATTCAAAGTTACAGAGAAAAATAATGGGATTTTTAATTTTGCAAATGATTAGCCGACGTTGGTCAGAAAATATTGTGCAAAAGCACATATTAAGAAGTGTTTCTAAGAATAATATTTTATCTTAGCATTTATAGAAAGGCACTACAGGTTTTGGAACTGAAGAGTTACACGCTAAGTTCTGTGTCAATAGTATTTTAATTCTGAAGTAGTGGCCTCATGAATCAAGAAAAGTAAGCAGATATTAGAGATCCTCTAAAGGTTTGTAAACTCTTTGAGGACAAAAACTATTTCGTTTTTGTCTTTTTATTCCTAGTACTTAGCAAGTAAATTTTATGTAACAGGTGCTTTAAAATGCAGATCAAACTGAATAATTTTGAACATGTACCAATATTTAGTTTTTCATTAAAATAAATTGCAATGGATCCTTAACCTTTCATCTTTGGATTTCAACTATATCCTCCTTTAAAAGATATTCATCAGATGTGGCAAATGCTTTCCTTTGTCTTTCTTAAATATGTTGTGGATTACAGAATTGTACTTGGCTTGTTAATCTTTCCTTTTTACCTCTGATTAAGCACTTGTCTCCTCTTTGCTAGTTTTACTTCCTAACACATAAAATCAATATGCTCCACATGTTATATACAGATATAATACAAACTTCATAGGTAAAGGACTTTATATACATTGAGTATCCCAATAGATTTCAAAGAAATTACCCTTGTTAGATAAAAACACTTCTTGATGGAATCAATCCATCATAGAGCGAATCACCAGGGCCTGTGTACTTTTCTGAATCAAACAAAGCCATTGCTGAGAGACTTAACTCATGTATTGAGGAATTTCTATAAAAAGAAAGTGTTATCTCAGAACAATATAGAGATTTCCTCGGATCTGGAAGAACAGAAGAAGGAATGAGATCCTGCAGAATTAAACCAGAAGCCTCATCATGCCACTCCCTTACTCAATCAACTCCTTTGGCTTCCTGTTACCTTCAAGATTAAATTTCAAATCTTCTGTCTTACTTTTTTCCCTTTTTTCTGTCTTTTAAAGTTTTTTTTTTAATCTGCTTTCTTATTCCTCTTTGCACCCCCTGTCTTCCCCGAATTCAGCTCAAAATCTATCTTCTGAAAGAGATCTTTCCTAGTTCTCCCCGCTTATAGTGATTACCTTCTGAAATTGCTTCCACTTCTCTGTCTCGGTCTCTGCCTGTCTTTCTCTCTGTCTGTCTGTCTTTCTTTGTCTTTCTCTCTCTGTCTCTCCCTACATGTATATGTCTGTATATAAATGCATAATATGTGTGTATAGATAATCTTATATATCTATATATGTATATGTATGTGTGTGTATTTATGTGTATAGTTGTTTGTCTGTCATGACTTCCATTAGAGCTTGAAGTCCTTGAGAGCAAGGGTTGCCTTTGCCTTTCTTTGTATCTCTAGTGCTTAGCATAGTGCTTGTGACATACTAAGGACTGTTTACTGAGAGACTGACTTGAGACGTGACAAAAGGAAGACATTAAGAATGTCCTTTAGCTCTGCATACATCACTGAGCAAAAAACTGAAGACCAGCAGTGGGGAAACTATGGCGCTCTACACCCTCAAGTGCAGCCCTTTAACTAAATACAAATTTCACAGAACAAATCCCCTTAGGAAAAAAAAAAAAGGAATTGTTCTGTAAAACTTGGACTTAGTCAAAAGACCTCACCTAAGGGCCTATGTGGCCTCAAAGAGGCAGTTTCCCCACGCTTGCCCAAGGTGATGCTAGCAGGGTACCCACCTGGAATAAAGGAAACATAAAGAAAAGGTATTTTTTTCCAGCTTTTACTCCTGGGACCTATATATTCACAAACACTATGACATAATTCATTTTTTGTTGCCCAAATGTTTCTAGAAACTTAATTTTTGCCTTAATTGGAAAGATATGTAAAGGTTCACTGGAAATAGATAAAAATATAAACTTAGGTTGAGAGCTGAATCTTTTACCTATATGCTTGGGATTTTCCAAGTTGGGATCTTAGATATACTGCCCCATATATCTTTTTTTGTCTTTATTAATTTGTTTACTTTTAGTTTACAAGATTCGATTCCATAAATCCTTGAGTTTCAAATTTTCTTTCCCTTCCTCCCCCGAGTCCCCATGATTACATACAATCAAGTATAAGATCTGAAAATATTTTCACATTAAACATCAATCAGGTTATAAAGACGAATTGTATCAGATGGAATGAAAAATGGTAAAGAGGAAAGAAAACCAAATAAGAAAAAGAAAAAGATCAGGTAGTTTGCTTCAATCTGGATTCAAACTCAGTTCTTTCTAGTTCTTTCTCCGGATGTAGACATCTCTCTCCATCATGAGTCTTTTGGGATTGACTTATATCACTGCATTGCTGAGAAGAGTCCAGTCTATCAAAGTTGGTCATCACAAATACTTTATGTCTGTAACTGTGTACAAATTTCTCCTGGATGTACTTTTCTCACTCAGCATCAGTTTGTATAAGCCTCTCCAGGTGAATATGAAGTCCATCTGCTCCTTGTTTCTTATAGCACAATAGTATTCAATTACATGCATATACCACAACTTGTTCAGCTATTCCCCAATTGATGGGAACCCCCTTAATTTCCAGTTCTTTGCAACCACTAAAAGTGCTGCTATAAATATTTTTGTACATATGAGTCTTCCTCCCACTTCTGTGATCTCTTTGGGATATAACCCTAGAAGTGGTATTGCTGGGTCAAAGTGTATGAAATTATTTACAGCCCTTTGGGCATAATTCCAGATTGCTCTCCTGAATGGTTGGATAAGTTCACAACTCCACCAGCAACCCATTAGTGTTCCAATTTTTCCACAACCTCTCCAAGATTTGTCATTTTCCTGCTTTGTCATATGAGCCAATCAGATTGGTGAGATGTGGTACCTCAGAATTGTTTTGATTTGCATTTCTCTAATCAATAGTGGTTTAGAGCTTTTCTTCATATGCTTATAGATATTTTTAATTTGTTTCACTGAAAACTGCCTGTTCATATCCTTTGACCATTTATCAATTGGGGAATGTCTTGTATTCTTAGAGATTTGACTCAATTCTCTGTATAATTTAGAAATCAGCCCTTTATCAGAGACTTAGGTTGTAAAAATTCTTTCCCAATTTCTCACCTTCCTCTTGATCTTGGTTACATTGGCTTTGTTTGTACAGAAGCCTTTAAATTTAATGTAATCAAAATTGTCCATTTTCCATTTTATAATGCCCTCTAATTATTGTTTCATCATAAAGTCTTTCCCCCTCCACAAATCTGAAAGGTAAACTATTCCTTGCTTTCTGAGAATGCTTACAGTATGGTCCTTTATGCCTAGATCATGCACCCATTTTAGACTTGATTTTGGAATATGGTATTAGATAATGGACTATACAAAAGTTTCTGTATAATTTACTGTAAACTGTAAAGTTTCTGCCATGATATATTCCAGTTTTCCCAGCAGTTTTTGTCAAATAATGCATTCTTATCCCCAAAACTGGGGTCTTTGGGTTTATCAAACAATAGATTACTATACTCATTGATTGCTGAATCTAATGTGCCCAATCTATTCCATTGATCCACTACTCTATTCCTCAGCCAGTACCAAGTAGTTTTGATGACTGCTGCTTTATAATACAGATTAGAATCTGGTATAGCTAGTCCACCTTCCCTAGCATTTCTTTTCATTAATTCCCTTGATATTCTGGACTGTTTGTTCTTCCAAATAAATTTTGTTACTATTTTTCTAGCTCAATAAAGTAGCTTTTTTTAGGGAAATTGATTGGTATGGCACTAAATATACAATTTAATTTGGTTAAAATTGTCGTTTTTATTATATTAGCTCGACGCAGCCATGAACAATCAATATTTTCCCAATTAGTTAGATATGACTTTATTTGTGTGAGAAGTGTTTTGTAGTTATGATCATATAGGTCCTGGGTTTGTTTTGGCAGGTAGATTCACAAATATTTTATAATATCTACAGTAACTTTAAATGGGATTACTCTTTCTATCTCTTGCTGTTGAATTTCATTAGAGATATACAGGAATGTCGAGGATTTATGTGGGTTCATTTTATATCCTGCAACGTTGCCAAATTAATTTATTGTTTCAAGTAGTTTTTTACTTGATTCTTTAGGATTCTCTAAGTATATCATCATATCATCTGCAAAGAGTGATAGCTTGGTCACTTCTTTGCCTAATTTGATTCCTTTGATTTATTTTTCTTCTTCAATTGCTACTGCTAACATTTCTAGTACCAGACTGAATAAGAGGGGTGACAGTGGGCACCCTTGTTTCAGTCCTGTTCTTATTGGAAATGCTTCTAGTTTATCCCCATTACATATAATACTTGCTGATGGTTTTAAATAGGTGCTACCTATTAGGTTAAGGAGCGCTCCATTTATTCGTATACTTTCTAGTGTTTTTAATAGGAATGGATGTTGTATTTTCTCAAAAGCCTTTTTGGCATCTATTGATATAACCATGTTGTTTCTGCTAGTTTTATTGTTGATATGATAAATTATACTGATGGTTTTCCTAATATTAAACCATCCTTGCATTCCTGGAATAAATCCTACCTGATCAAAGCATATTATTCTTATGATAAATTGCTATAGTCTTTTAGATAATATTTTATTTAAAATATTTGAATCTATATTCATGATGTAAATTGGTCTATAATTTTCTTTCTTTGTTTTATCTCTTCTTGATTTAAGTATCAGTACCATATTTGTGTCATAGAAAGAATTTGGTAGGACTCCTTCTTCACTAATTTCCCCCAAATAGTTTGTAGAGTATTGTAATCAATTGTTCTTTAAATGTTTGATAGAATTCACAAGTAAATCCATCTGGCCCTGGAGATTCTTTTCCTAGGGAGTTCACTGATGGCTTGTTTGATTTCTTTTTCTGAAATGGGGTTAAGTAATTTATTTCCTCTTCAGTTAATCTGGGCAACTTGTATTTTTGTAAATGTTTTGTAAATATTCATCCATTTCACTAAGATTGTCAAATTTATATGCATACAATTGGGAAAAATAATTCCTAATTATTGTTTTGATTTCTTCTTCATTGGAGGTAGATTCATCCTTTTCATTTTTGATACTCATAATTTGTTTTTCTTCTTTCTTTTTTATCATATTGACTAAGGTTCTATCAATTTTATTTGTTTTTTTTTTCATAAAACCAGGTCTTAGATTTATTTATTAATTCAATAATTTTATTAATTTCAATTTTATTAATCTCTCCTCTGGTTTTCAATATTTGTAATTTATTATTTTGGGGGGATTTTCAATGTGTTCTTTTTTCTAGCTTTTTCAGTTGCATGCCCAATTAATTGAACTCCCTTTTCTCTAATTTATTCATGTATTCATTCAGGGATATAAAACTTCCCCTAAGAACTGCCTTTAATCTATCCCACAAATTTTGGTATGTTGTTTCATTATTATCATTCCCTTGAATGAAATTACTGAGTGGTTCTATAATTTCTTGCTTGATCCAGTCATTCTTTAGGATTCAATTGTTTAATTTCCAGTTAGTTTTTAGTCTGGCTTTCCATGGCCCTTTATTGCATATAATTTTTATTGCATCATGATCTGAAAATTATGCATTTAATATTTCTGCCTTTCTGCACTGAATTGTGAGGATTTTATGCCTTAGTACATGGTTTATTTTTGAGTATGTGCCATGAACCACTGAGAAGGAAGTATATTGCTTTTTATCTCTATCTAGTTTTCTCCGGAGAGCTATCATATCTAGTCTCTCTTAAATTGTATTCACCTAGGGGCAGAGCCAAGATGGTGGAGTAGAAACAGCATGCCCAAGCCATTCTTCCCCCAGATCACCTCCAAACTATGTAAAAGGGGACTCTGAACAACCTCTGGAGCCCCAGCACCCACAGAACGACACAGAGAAGCTAACCTCCCGATGAGGACAGCCCAGCAGCCCTGCAGGAAGGACCAGCACAGTGGTCTGGGAGCCGGCAGCACGCAGAGTGCGGGGAGCTGAACACAGGTCTGCCTGAGTCCAGGCGGGGTTTTAGCCCCAGGGTGGCAGGGCCAGAAAAGGAAGTTGCCCCCCACACGTTCGGGACGAAAATTCCTCTAGCTGGCCTTAAAGCCATAGTGTGGCAACAAGCCCAAAAGTCAAGTAATTAAGTGGCAACATGCCAAGGCAAAGGAAACAGAAAAATGCAACCCTAGACTCCTATTTTGGGGGCATAGAGCGGGAAAAGGACTGTGAGGTCAGAAGTGCTGCTCCAAAAGCCCCAGGGGAAAACATGAGCGGGTTGCAGGCCATAGAGGACCTTAAGAAGGACTTTAAAAATCAAATAAGAGAAGTGGAGGAAAAATTGGAAAGAGAAATGAGAAGGATGCAGGAAAAGTATGAAATGAGGGTCAACAGCCTGACTGAAGAAAACAACACCTTAAAAAATAGACTAACTCAAATGGTAAAGGAGGCCCAAAAGGGCAATGAGGAGAAGAATGCCTTAAAAAGTCGAATTTGCCAGATGGAAAAAGAATCTCAAAAGTTCACTGAGGAGATTCATTCCTTCAGAGTTAGACTGGAGCAAATGGAAGCTAATGACTTTATGAAAAATCAAGATGCTGTTAAGCAGATCCAAACAAATGAAAGATTAGAAGGCAATGTGAAATATCTCATGGGAAAAACCACTGACCTGGAAAATAGATCCAGGAGAGACAATTTAAAAATTATTGGACTACCTGAAAGCCATGATCAAAGAAAGAACCTAGAAATCACCCTTCAAGAAATTCTCAAGGAAAACTGCCCTGATGTTTTAGATCCAGAGGGCAAAATAGAGGTTGAAAGAATCCACCGATCACTTCCTGAAAAAGATCCCCAAAAGAAAACTCCTAGGAATATTATAGCCGGGTTCCAGAACTCCCAGATCAAGGAGAAAATACTACAAGCAGCCAGGAAGAAACAATTTCAATATTGTGGAGACACAATCAGAATAGCCCAGGGCCTGGCAGCTTCTACACTGAGGGATAGAAGAGCATGGAATATGATATTCCAGAGGGCAAAAGAGCTGGGATTGAATCCAAGGGTCACCTACCCAGCAAAACTGAGTATCTTGTTTCAGGGGAAAATATTGTCATTCAGTGGAATAGAGGACTTTCAAGCATTCTTGAGGAAAAAACCAGAAGTGAATAGAAAATTTGACACCCAGACACAAGAAGGAAGAGATGCCTGAGAAGGTAATCAGGGAAAAGAAATCAAAAGGAACTTATCAAAGTTGAACTATTTACATTCCTATATGGAAAATCAATAACTGTGACTGATGATATCTTTCTCACTATGAAAATAATGGAAGAAGGGGGTGTGGTCATATGAATACATATGTGAATGTGTGTGTATATGGTTACAGTTATATATGGATAGAGGGCATAGGTTGAATTTGTTGGGAAGGGAGAATACTCAAGGGATGAAATTATGAGGTGAGAGAGGAAAGTGGCAAGAGGAGATGAGGAGAGACAGGGTAGGGTAAACTATCTCATATAGAAGAAGCAAGGGAAAGTGGTTGCAAGGGAGGGGAAGAATAGGAAGGTAAAAAGGCAAAACCACATTCTCATTGAATTTGGTTCTGGGAGAGAATGACACATACTAAATGGGATATCTCAACCTGCAGCAGAATAGGGGGAAGGGGGATGAGAGGAGGGATGACGGATGGGGCGGCATCCTTCGGGGGAGGGGAGTTTGGAAGTACCCACTATAGAAGAGGCACAGGATCAAGTAGGGAATGGACTAGGTGGGGGTGGGATGAGGGGGAGGGAATTATATGCAGCCTTGTAAAATATATCTTCTATGGTAATGTTTTGCATAGCTAGATGTGTACAACATATACTGAATTACTTATCTTCCCAGAGGGAATGGGTGACAAGAGAGGAAGGAAATGGATCTGAAATTCAAGGTTTTAAGATAAATGTTTCAAATATATATAAATACTATTATTAATACCCTTTTGCTTGTAATTAGGAGATAAGATGTGCAGGCACTGGGACACAAAGATTCACCTTCCTCTAATGGAAAAGTCAAAGGGGGTATGGGAGAAGAGAAGGGAGAGAGCAGATTGGAGGAAGTGATATCTTATCGGACTGTTATTCTGGGAGGGTGGGTAGGGGAAAAACAGGGGGGGAATAATTGTCACTGAAAATCTGGCAGAAATGAATGATATATTACAGAAGTTAATAAAGCATTTGTTTAATAAAACAATTCTATTCACCTCCTTAACTTTTTTTTTGTTTGTTTATTTTGAGGTTAGATTTATCAAGTACAGAGAGGGGAGTTTAAGTCCCCCACAAGTATATTTTTGCTATCTATTTCTTCCTCTAAATCCTTTAACTTCTCCACTAGGAATTTGGACACTCGGTGCATATATCTTAAGTAAAGATATTGTTTCTTTCTCGATGGTGACTTTTAGCAGAATATACTTTCCTTCCTTATCTCTTTTAATTAGATCTATTTTTGCTTTTGCTTCATCTGAGATAAGGATTGCTATGCCTGCTTTTTTTACTTTGGCTGAGTCATAATAAATTCTACTCCGGCCTTTTGCCTTTACCCTGCGGGTATCCCTTTGTTTCAAATGTGTTTCTTGTAGACAGCATATTGTAGGATTATGGTTTTTAATCTACTATGCTATCCACCTCTGTTTTATGGTAGAGTTAATCCCATTCACATTCACAGTAATGATGACTATTTGTCTCTTCCCCTTCATCGTATTCCCTCCACTGCTCATGTTTTTGTTTCTTCCTCCTCCCTTCCCCTCCTTAAGGGTTTCCCTTTTGACCACCACCTCCCTCAGTTTTCCTACCCGGTGACCCCCTTCTTTACCTATCCTCTCCTCTTACTACTTTTCCCTCCCCTCTAGTCCCTCCCTTTTTGTCCCTCTCTTATCCTCCTACTGCTTATAGGACACAATAGATTTTTATGCTTATCAGTCTATGTTATTCCCCCTTCGATCCCAAACCAGTGAGAGTAAATTTCATACAGTTCTCCTCTCCCTCCCTCTTTTCCTCTATTTAATGAATTTTTGTGTCTTTTCACTTTACAATCTTAAACTTAACTGATTATGTTGATCCCTCTTTGAACCAGAAGCAGTGAGAATAATGCTCAAGTGATGTTCTTCTTCCTCTTTCTTTCCCTTCTACTATAGCCTGTTTTTATGCCTCTTCAAATGGCATAATTTACCTTTTTCTGTCTCATCCTTTCTTTTTATCCTATTACAGTCCCTTTGACCTCCTTAATAACTTTTTTTAATCTTGAGATTAGCTCATTCATACCCACACCCTCTATCTATGTATAACCATTTTAAAGGTCATGAGAATCATATAAATTTCAACATTGACAGTTATCAGCTTCTCATATAGGGATTTGAACATTTTGCTCTTGTTGCATCCCAAGTTATGTGCATGTGAGCATGTATCTATGTGTGAGTGTGTGTTTCCCTTGTGCCTTGTAATTGGAGAACAAATTTTCCATTGTGGTATGGCTTTTTCATTGGGAAAGTCTGGAAGTCCCTTATTTAATTAAATGACCATCTCTTTGCCTGAAAGTTTATACTCAGTTTTGCCGGGTAGTTAATCCTTGGTTGCAGTCCTAGCTCTTTTGCCCTATGAAATATCAAATTCCAATCCCTCCAATCTTTTAATGTAGAAGCTTCTGGGTCCTGTGTGATCCTGACTGTAGTTCCACAATATTTGAATTGTTTCTTTTTGGCTGCTTGCACTATTTTCTTCTTTATCTTGTAGTTCTTAAATTTGGCTACTATATTTCTTGGAGTTTTCAATTTGAGATCTCTTTCAGGAGGAGTCTGGTGAATTATTTCCATAATTATTTTATCTTCTGATTCTAGGACTTCAGGACAGTTTTCTTTGACAATCTCTTGGAGAATGTTGTCCAAGATGCTTTTTTCATCATGGCTTTCTGGTAGACCAATAATTCTTAAGTTATCTCTCCTGGATCTGTTCTCTAGGTCAGTTGTTTTTCCAGTGAGATATTTTACACTTTCTTCCAATTTTTCAATCTTCATGTTTTGTTTGATTGACTCTTGGTGCGTCATAGAGTTCTGAGTTTCAATTTCACTGAATTTAATTTTTAGCAAATTATAGTCTTTGGTTAGTTTTGGAGATCCCTTTTTAGGGAGGTATTTCTCCACTTACTTCACTGATTTTACTTTTTAAGGATTTGTTTTCTTCAGTGAAACTTTTTTTCCAATTTGGTCACTGCAAATTTAAATTTGTCTTCTGCCTCCCTAATTTGGTCTTTAAAATCTTTCTTACACACCTCCAAGAATGCTATTTGGGCTTGAGATCAGCTCATATTTCCTTCTGTGGTCTCAGGTATGAGTATAGATTCCAAGTTGTCCTCTGTATTAGGTTGTTCTTGACCTACATAATAAGCTCTGATTGATTTTCTTGCCTTCCCATTCTCCTTCTCAGATTCTTTCCTTTCCATTGTAATTTCCTATTTCCTAATTTCTCAGGCTGGGAGCTAAGGGTCTGGTTTTGACTTTGAATTCTGTAGCCTCTGGGTGTCTAATTTGAGGCCAAGGCAGGAGTTTCAGTGTTTCCCCTGAGGTATGCTGAAGCTCATAGTGTAATCTGTAGAGGAGGGGTGGTCTGGACACTTCAGATTTCTGTCTCTATGCCCCTGGTCTACAGCTCAGCCAGGCTTTTGCTGGTCAGGGGAGGTGGGATTTGTTGGGCCCCCTCCCCCTCTTCTTTTCATACTCCTTGCTGCCTCAGTTATACCCCTTCTCAATAACTCCTAAGCCTGAGGCTATTTCTGCTATCTCAGGGTTTCATTCTGGGTCGGACACTTTTCTTTAGGTTTTCTAGGTCAGGGAGGCCAAATCAGTGCAGCCAGCGTTTACTTTGTCATCCTGGGTCGTGGACTGACAGGCAGGCAATTTCTAAACTTCCAGTCTGGGGGCTGATAGACCTAGGCAAAACTGCTGTCTCTGCTGGGGGCTCTTTGCCCTCTGTTTCCCAGCTCCCATGATTCCTCTCGTACTGTGGTGAGATGCTGGTGAGACAGCTGTGAATTGCCCTTGGGATGGGTGAGTCTGCTGGCTGGGGCTCCTTTTCTCTCTGCTGTAGTCAACCCTCTAGTGCAAGCTGCTGCAACCCCCACATGCTCCATGCTCCCCCCGTCCAGACCCATGTGGGCATTTTCCTGGGCTGGATTCTGCCACACTCTGTCTCCCAGTGGATTCTGTCATTCCAAAATATGTTCAGATTCACTGGTTTAGTGACAGGATTCATGGAGAAGCTTAAAGAAGTTACTGCTTCCATTCAGCCATCTTGGCTCCACCCCTGAGTGCCTTCCCCATATATCTTAAAGGTAATTATATTGTCCCTATACTTAAAATGAATTGAATACACACATGTGTATATGCATATGTATATATGCTTGTGTTAATACACATATGTGTGTGTATGCATGTGTGTGTATATATATATATGTATGTATACACATGTATATTCACTTAAATAACAGAGGTATGGCTAGACAACAGTTTCTCTGAAAAAGATCTATGGGTTTATTTTTCTACAAAATTGGTATGGGTCAGTATCACAATATGGCAGGCAAAAACACAAACATGATCTTAGGCTTCATTATGAGAGGTATAGTGGCTATGACAAGAAATGTAATCATTCCACTTTACTTTGTTCTGTTCAGACTTCCATACTATTGTGTTTAAGTTTGAGAACCACACAATTCGAAGGACATCAATAAGCTGGAGATGAAGTCAAAATGAATAATGGAGAGACTGGAGACCATGGTATAGGAGGATCAATCGAAGGGACCAATGAAATGCAGTCTGTCAAATTGAGGAAGGGGGTAAATGAGAAAAGATCATCGGTATTTTTATGTATTTGAAGGTGTATTAGGTGTGCTGCTTGACCCCAGAAGATAAATATTAGGAGCAAAGGTAGAAGTTACAGAGAAATCGACTTAACATTTTTTTACTTTTTTTGAGGGAGAAAGGCAAGGCAATTTGTGTTAAGTGACTTGCCCAAGGTCACATGGTTAATAAGTGTGTCAAGTTTCTGAGGCCGGATTTGAACTCAGGTCTTCCTGATTCTAGGGCCTGGGCTTTATTCACTGCACCACCTAGCCGCCCCAATTTAACTTTCTTGTAAAGAAAACTTCCTAACATTTATTGCTATAACAACTGAGAAAGCCTAGCTTTGGAGCCTATGTTTTTCTCTTTAATTAAAGGCTAGGTGACTACCAGCACAAGGATTATCCTGAGTTGGGAGAGATGGAATCAGTCAGACACAGAGATAGAGTGCACATTGTGGACTCACTTTCACATTCATTCATTCTGAAGAGCAAACATATATATGTGTGTGTGTGTGTGTGTGTGTGTATTAGTACAGTAATTATCGATACCACATAGAGATAGTGATAATAGCAAGATAGAAATATGGTTAAGGGTTTTCACATTCTTAAATTAAACTAATTCCTTTTCATTATATGAATTATCTTAGTGGGATTTCTTTTACTTTCCTTTGTTGACACCAATCTACCTATTTGATATGCGTTAGCAACCTACTCAATTACCTGCTACATTGACTACTTTCAAATTTCCCTAGCTTAGTTTTTGAGTTAGGAACCTATGCTTAAGAAGCTTCTGCTGTATCTATGCAGCTGCACCCTCTTGGAGAAAGACAGTGATGATCTCTCCTCTTTGAGAGCCACTTAGCAATGATCCTTCCTGATCAAGGGCTACTTAGTGAACAGTTAATGTGTATCTTCCTACCTGCTGTGCAGAGTTGCCTTTTTCCCATCAGTGTAAAGTCCTCAGCTTCATGCCATGCTCAAGGTCTGTTGTAGAAAGTGCATTTAATGCAAGTATTTGTCGCATCCAAATGAGTACTGCTGACAGGCCCGTTTGGATTTCTTGATTCTTAGAGATAGGGAATGATTTATATGGAACCATATTTATACTTGTTTTCATTTTCTTGAGCCTTTCACACTTTTAAAATAAGAAATGAAATCTTTTTGAAAAATCCTTATCTTTCAATGTGTGTAATATTTTCTTGTGAACATTCTGCTATGGTAATGATGGATTTTAATACTATCTACTAAAGACCTTGTGCAATAATAAGCATACAGTTATTTTCCTTTTTCTATAACAGGTTACCAGTCATTGAATATTAGGTTTTAAAAGAGTAATCATATATGTTCATATTATATACTTTTATTATACATACATACATTATATATTATTACATACATACATTATATATTATATAATATACATATATTATACATACAGATAGAGTATGTATTCAAAATATATACACACGATATATACATACTATATACTTAAATATATATGTGTATATATGCATATATATATATACACATATACATACAGTTTATTTATGCATGTGTCTCAGTGAATGCATGTTGAGTAGAAAGGTTTTTTTTAACTTCTCTAAGTTTTTCAAGTCTACTGCCAGTACTGTATATAGATGTGACATGTATTCAAATGTTACATCTCTTGAAAATTAAATGGAATATTATCCTTCAGAACTAATTGCAGAGAATGGAAAAGTTTTAAATGTGATCAACATTTTACTAAATACACGTGTGTGTATTGTGTGTGTGTGTGTGTGTGTGTGTATACAGGGAGAGAGAGTTGTATTAAGCTGATAGGTAGATAAATGGGTTTTAGATGGAAGGAAGTGTAATGGAAATGCAGATTTGAAGATCTTCCCTGCCCCTAGGCCCTTTGATTGGCTTAAGTGACTCTGAGAATCTTCTTTAATTTGAAAATATACTCTGCCTCTTAATAGGCTGAATGTGGTCACATGGAGCCTGTGGAGACTTGGTTTTCAGGACTGACTACACCTTGATGCTGTGTGATTGGGCAGTGGGTCAAGAGGGTGGTTACATTCTCTGAGCCAGGAGAAGACTATATAATCCCTGATTTGAGGCTTTGCTTTGGGGCTCACTTTGAGAAGTGTTGTGTGATTTGACCAGATGAGACTCTGGGAAACCATTGAGAGCCCCCCAGCTTTGAAAACCCAGATGCTGATGCTTCCCTCTCTGGTAACCGTGATTTTGATATTGATAATGGTTGGACAGTTTGGAAGCCTGTCTGTTTGATCTGTATGTTTACTCTGAAGTTGGGGTGCTGACCTTTTCCCCCTGAACTAAGTAATATATGTTTGTTTGATTAAAGTAAGATTGTTAACCCATTTTGAGTTGCTTTCCTTTTGAAAAGCAGATCTAAGAATCTGTGTTGGCAGTCACCCTGGGGATATTGGGGTGCTTGCTGCTACAGGAAGGGAGGAAGGAAGGAAGGAAGGAAGGAAGGAAGGAAGGAACGAAGGAAAGAAAGAATCATAATACATCAGAATGCTGGACCTTGAATCAGGTTCAGAAGAACTGAGATTTCATCTCTGAATCTTATTGGTTGTGTGATCTTTACATTCTCTGATTTTTAATTTTCCTAATTTTAGAATAAATGAACAGAAATAGAGAAGCTTCAAAGCTTCAATAAGAAAGTATATATAAAGTACTATGCAAACTTTAAAGTGCTATATAAATGTGAAATATTGAAATTCAATTAATTTTTAAGTAGTTTCACATGTTGTGAAACAATTTAATAAATTTATTATTATGCAGTGACTTTAACTTTACATTCCTTTTTAACATATATTTACTTATATCCAGGGTATTCATTACATGTTTGTATGTATGCATATAAGTGTGTATTGTATATATACACATGTTGATGGCCAGAATGCTCCATTGGTATGCATATGATGTTAGTAGAAAGGGTAGAAGGCTTCTAGAATTTTGTGTGAAATCTTTTGTGGCAAACTCTTGGGAGAACATGGATTAGAGTTACACAGGATGAACAGGCATGTCTAGATTGCAATTTGCATCACTTGAATGAACTCAAATCTGTGAGATACAAAATCTATTTAAGTATAAGCAATCATGTGCACCTCAGTATATAGGCATATATAAGCATATGCACATGTAAATATGTATACATACATGTAGATATGTGTAGACACGCATGTTTATAACCTACAGTATACCAGAAATATACTACATGTATGTATGGACTTCATGTACATATGTATTCACATGTATGTGCACACAAAAACATTTAGCATATACCACAAAGGATGGGTGAGTGTAGTTGGCTTGTAACCTTAGGTAGTTAAAGTTAATTCTCCTATCAATAAAAACATAGACCCACATAAACATCTTTAAGGCAGTTATTTCTATTTAACAATTTTAGAGCATCATTGTTCCAGAGCTTATTTTAGTCCACATGGTATTACTTTTAAGTGAATTTAGACAAGTTTGACTAATCTCATTCTGCCTCACCCCCCTCTAAACCCCATAAATACTAAACTGTGACTAAAAGTTCTTTCTGATGTTTCTGTCTCCTCTTCAATCTGTAGCTCTCCTTCAGCTAATTTGCAACAGCTTTTACATCTGGTAGGTGTTTTTGTCCATGATTCACCAAATAATTCCTAATTTTCCAACCTTCTTCCAGTATTTTTCCTGTCATTTATAATCAAACTTTGTATTTATATTCACTCTTTTTACCCATAGAGCTGAAAACATTTTAAATCATCTCACTAACCTTCATAATTTCCTGTTATATTCAAGAATACCTCCGCCCTCCCCGTTTTAGGGATAATGAAACAGAAGTAGAAAGCTGAATGTTATTGAATAAGTTGCTACCTGAAAGAAAGGCAAAAGTAAAGCTGATAACTCTTATGTTTTAGTCCTATATGTGACAGAAATCATCAACAAGTAGAACTGCCAGTATTTTGGAGTTGGGAAAACTGAGTTATCGATTACTGAAAGCATTTTTTCCAATACAATGATGTATTGAGAGAATCAGCAAGAAGTCAGTGTTTTAATTGCCAGTGGAATATGTTGTCTTCAGATTAGATGAATAATTTGAATGCTAGAAAGGGAGTTTCTTGGTCTGTAATTGAGGTTCTAGATGTATTTCCTTTCTTTTGTAGCAGTTGTGTTTGTGACTTTGCCTCATTCAATCGCTCAAACTCTGGTGGTATAATTGCCAATGACCGTCATTACCATCACCATCCCAAATATAACACATATTTTTTAGGAAGCTAAGCACTAAAATTATAGGAAATTTTTTTCTTCTTTGTCGAACTTCATCGTTTGGATAATTTAGTTTGTCATTGGGCAAAGCTATGTCTTTCTTTGACAATTTTAGAGTATTTAGCATTATGTTGCCAAGGTTGTCTCATTTTTGCATGTCACTGAAAAGTTTATTCCTCACTGATTTCCTCATCCCTCTTAGGCTAAAACTGTCACAATCTGAACATATACGTGTTTTAACCCTCTTAAAAGAAATCCTGATCCTTTGGCTGGTTCAAATGCTTCAGTAATTCCTAGTAATACAATTAGGTTAATCCTGATACGTATGCATGATGCTGCCAGTTGCTGAGCTCATGATTTCATTTAAAGGGCTATAATCATTTGGCCAGCTTCAGGAGAATAAAGTATGGAAGATAAGTATGTTAATCTGGCTACTTCCCCTAATAACTCCACCAAAAAAATTAAATCAGGAGTTTTTGCTTAGCAGAGACTGTGGACTTTAATCTTAAAACTTGTAACCTTCTTGTTTCTCAATGCAATCATAGTCTAGTTATTTAGAGAAGGACTCTTTTGGTGTATTTCCAACAGTGAAGGCATCTGCATTCAGTTGCCTTTAAGGAACACCCACATTTTTCAGATACTCAAAAGCAGCATATGGAGAATGAATCTCTTTCCCCAAACACAAAGGGAGAACTTTTCAGAGAATATCTGATTTAAGCAGGTCAAAAGAAAAATGTTTGATCCTCCTTGAGGGTAGGGGTCACATAATAGTGTGTAATGTAGATGATTCATTAACCAAATATTTGCTATGTGAAATGCTTGACATATACTAAAGATAAACCCAAATACCTAAAGTTCATGATATAATCTAGTTTTAAGGCTGTGATTGTGTACTTCCGATATATCATGAACTGTATTTAAATAAAATCAATTGACACATGTTTATTAAGCACCTGCTATGTGTCAGGTATTGTTTTTAGTTCTGTGGATGCATATGCATAAGAAAGACTTTCCCTAACCTTAAGATGTTTGAATTCTACTGGATGGATAGAATATGCTCATAGACAACTATCTATAGGATAAAATAATCAGTGATTTGGAAAAAACGCATTGTAACAGGTGAATTTGAATCTTGAAGGAAGCTTTGAATTCTAAAAAACAAAGGTGAGGAGAAAGAGTATACAAGGGGTGGAAGATAATCTTTGTGAAAGCACATAGGTGGGAGATCATACTTTGTACAGGTCAGTTTGGTTGAATCTCAAGGATCATGAAAGACACTAAAATGAAATCAGCCTGGAAACATGGACTGGAGTCAAATTGTGAAGGACTTTAAAAGATAAATGGAGTATTTTGCTTTTTATAACACTTGGGGTGACCCTGAAACTTCTTAATAAGAGAGTTATATGGTTAAACTTTTGCTTTAAGAATTCCAATTTGGGGTGAACAGAGAGGGAGGAGCCAAGATGGCAGAAAGGAAGCAGTAACCTCACTGAGCTCCTCGGTCACTAAGGCTTAAAGGGTGAATCTGAGCGGAATCCGGAGTGACAGAGTTCACTGGAAGACGAAGTGTGGCAGAGTCCAGTCCAGGAGGTTGCCCAGTGTGGGGTCTGCACAGCCCAGACCTAAGAGCAGACAAGCAGACTACACCAGAGAGAGCAAAAGCCCCAGCCTGCAGACTTACAGAGGATGAATCACAGTCATCTCTCTGACAGGTAAGATCATTGGAGCCAAGTAGGAGAGTTGGGCCCTCAGTGGAAAGAGCGGCTTCTCTGGCTGCATTCGGCCCCCAGCATGGAAGTTTAGAAACTGCCTGCCTGTATAATACAGGGGCTGGAATGGCAAAGTAAATTCTAGCTGCTCTGATCCTCCCATCCCTCCTTCATGAAGCAGAAAACCCAAAGATAAGTCTCCCACCCAGATTGAAATCCGAAGTTAATGGAAATAGCCCCAGGCTAGAGAGTCTCCAAGAAGGGGTGTAATTAAGACAGCCAGGAGTAGGAAGAGAAGAGAGGGTGGGGTCCCAACAAGCCCCACCTCACCTCACCAACAAAAGCCTACTTATAGCCCAGGGGTATAGAGGCAGAAATCTGAAGTGGTCAGACTCACCCACAGCTAAGCATCTATATCCCTCATTGACTTCCCTGACTTAGCCATAAACTAGCCACCCAGAGGTATTCAAAGTCAAGGATCAGGCCCTAAACTCATATCCTGAGAAACTAAGAAACAGGAAGTCACAATGGGAAAAAAAGAAGCTGAGAAGGAGAAGGGGAAGGCAAAAAAGTCTATTAGAGCATACTATGCAGGGCAAGAACAACAAAAAAAT
The DNA here is from genome assembly GCA_011680675.1 of Gymnobelideus leadbeateri. Lineage (NCBI taxonomy): Eukaryota > Metazoa > Chordata > Mammalia > Diprotodontia > Petauridae > Gymnobelideus > Gymnobelideus leadbeateri. The sequence goes on along the minus strand of WOXC01010384.1, from coordinate 3,249 downwards.
ATAGACTCTCTACCCACACCTGAGACAACAGAAGGAAACATGATCTGGTCTCAAGCCCAAATAGCATTCCTGGAGGAGCTTAAGAAAAATTTTAAAGACCAAATCAGGGAGGCATTGACCAACATGGAAAATTGTCTCAGTGAAGTAATTGGAGAAAATACCTCCCTAAAAAAGGAACTTCAAAAAATAACTGAAGACTGTAATTCGATAAAAATTAGAAACAATCAAATTGAAGCTCAGAACTCTATGATGCAGCAAGAGTCGATCAAACAAAACAAGATGATCGAAAAATTGCAAGAAAATGTAAAATATCTCACTGGAAAAATAACTGACCCAGAGAACAGATCCAGGAGAGACAACGTAAGAATTATTGGCCTGGGGCGGCTAGGTGTCGCAGTGAGTAGAGGGTTGGCCCTGGAGTCAGAAGGACCTGAGTTCGGATCCGACCTCAGATACAATGCACATGCAAACAAAAACCTAGCCGTGTGACCTTGGGCAAGTTACTTAACCCCAATTGCCCTCAAAAAAGCAAAAAAAAAAAAAAAAAGAATTATTGGCCTACCAGAAAGCCATGATGAAAAAAGCAGCCTAGACAACATCCTCCAAGAGATCGTCAAAGAAAACTATCCTGAGGCCGTGGAATCAGAAGATAAAATAGTTATCGATAGAATTCACCAGACTCCTCCTGACAGAGATCCCAAACTGAAAACTCCAAGAAATATAATAGCCAAATTCCAGAATGACAAGATTAAAGAAAAAAATTCTACAAGCAGCCAGAAAGAAACAATTCAAATATCGAGGAACTACAGTTAGGATCACACAGGACCTAGCAGCTTCTACATTAAAAGAGAGGAGGGACTGGAATTTGATATTTCGTAGGGCAAGAGAGCTAGGACTACAACCAAGGATTAACTACCCGGCAAAACTGAGCATAATCTTCCAGGCAAGGAGATGGTCGTTTAATGAAATAAGGGACTTCCAGATGTTCCTGATGAAAAAGCCAGAGCTCAATGGAAAATTTGATCTCCAATTACAAGACTCAAGAAAGACATAAAAAGGTAAACAAGAGAAACACAGACTCAAACATGCATAAGTGCATACACCCACACCCACAAACACATGCTCATTACTTGGGATGCAACAAAAGCAAAATGTTCACATCCCTATATGTGGATCTGATAACTGTCAATATTCAAAATCTTTATAATTATCATGACCTTCAAAAGGGTTATACATAGATAGAGGGTGTGGGTATGAATGCACTAACCTGATGTCTAAAAAAAAAAAACTATTAAGGGGATCAAAGTGACTGTAATGGGAAACAGGGAAGGATTAGATAGGAAAAGATAAAATATGCCATCTGAAGAGGCATTAAAACACACTATAGAAGAGGGGAAAGAAAGAGGGAGAGGAACATCATTTAAACAATATTCTCACTAGTTCTGGTTCAAAGAGGGATCAACTTAAATCAGTGAAGTTTAATATTTTAATGTGAATAGACACATAAATTCATTAAATAGAGGAAAACGAGGGAGGGAGAGGAGCAATGGCTGAAATTCACTCTCACTGGTTTGGAATCAAATGGGAGTAATTCTCTCTGATAAGCATAAAAACTTATTGCATCCTATAGAAAGCAGAAGGGTAAGGGGGGTGAAAAAGAGGAGACTAAAGGGGGGCATTAAAAGGGAGGGAAACAGTAGTAAGGGGAGAGGGTAGGTTAAGAAGAGGGATCACTGGGTGGGAACACTGAGGGAGGGGGTGGTCAAAAAGGAAAACTTCAAGGATGGGAAGGGAGAAGGAAGAAACAAAAACATAATAAACAGGGGAGGGAATAGGATGGAGGGGAACAGACAGATAGTCATTATTACTTTGAATGTGAATGGGATGAACTCTCCCATAAAACAGAGGCAGATAGCAGAATGGATTAAAAACCATAATCCCACAATATGCTGTCTACAAGAAACACATTTGAAACAAGGGGATACCCACAGGGTAAAGGTAAAAGGTTGGAGTAAAATTTATTATACCTCAGCTAAAGTAAAAAAAGCAGGGGCAGGGGGTGGAGCCAAGATGGCAGAAAGGAAGCAGTAACCTCGCTGAGCTCCTCTGTCACTAAGTCCAAAAGGGTAAATCTGAACAGATTCCGGAGTGACGAAGCCCAGTGGAAGACAGAGTGTGGCAGAATCCAGCCCAGGAGGTTGCCCAGAGTGTCCGCACAGGTCGAGCGCAGAGCGCGTGGGGTCTGCACAGCTCAGACCTAAGAGCAGACAAGCAGACTACACCAGAGAGAGAAAAAGCCCCAGCCTGCAGACTTACCAAGGACGAATCGCAGTCATCTCGCAGAGGGAACGGATCATTGGAGCCAGGTAGGAGAGTCGGGCCCCCAGTGGAGAGAGTGGCTTCTCAGGCTGCATTCAGCCCCCAGCCTGGAAATTTAGAAACTGCCTGCCTGTATGATACAGGGGCTGGAATGGCAAAGTAAATTCTAGCTGCTCTGATCCTCCCATCCCTCCTTCATGAAGCAGAAAACCCAAAGATAAGTCTCCCACCCAGATTGAAATCCGAAGTTAATGGAAATAGCCTCAGGCTTGAGAATCTCCAAGAAAGGGTGTAACTGAGACAGCCAGGAATCTGAAGAGAAGAGAGGGAGGGGACCCAACTAGCCCCACCTCACCTCACCAACAAAAGCCTACTTATAGCCCAGGGGTATAGAGGCAGAAATTTGAAGTGGTCAGACTCATCCCCACCTACACATCTACATTCCTCACTGACTTCCCTGACTTAGCCATAAACTAGCCACCCAGAGGTATTCAAAGTCAAGGATCAGGCCCCAAACTCATAGCCTGAGACACTAAGAAACAGGAAGTCACAATGGGAAGGAAGGAAGCTGAAAAGGAGAAGGGGAAGGCAAGAAAGTCTATTCGAGCATACTATGCAGGGCAAGAACAACAAAACACACAGGACAATATAGACTCTCTGCCCACACCAGAGACCACAGAAGGAAACATGATCTGGTCTCAAGCCCAAATAGCATTCCTGGAGAAGCTTAAGAAAAATTTTAAAGACCAAATCAGGGAGGCAATGACCAACTTGGAAAAAGAAAATACCTCCCTAAAAAAGGAACTTCAAAAACTTACTGAAGACCATAATTCACTAAAAATTAGATACAACCAAACTGAAACTCAGAACTCTATGATGCAGCAGGAGTCAATCGAAAAAAACAAGATGATCGAAAAATTGCAAGAAAAT
>WOXC01010383.1:0-144273 GCA_011680675.1 Gymnobelideus leadbeateri | reverse complement strand
TGAGAGAGGAAAGTGGCAAGAGGAGATGGGGAGAGACATGGTAGGGTAAACTATCTCATGTAGGGGAAGTGGTTGCAGGGGAGGGGGAGAATAAGGAAGGCTAAAAAGGCAAAACTACATTCACATTGAATTTGGTTCAGGGAGAAAATGACATGCATACTAAATGGGATATCTCAACCTGCAGCAGGATAGGGGGAAGGGGGATGAGAGGAGGGATGATGGATGGGAGGGCATCCTTGGGGTGAGGGGAGGTTGGAAGTACCCACTATAGAAGAGGGACAGGATCATGTAGGGAATGGACCAGGTGGGGGGTTGGATGAGTGGGAGGGAATTATAAGCAGCCTTGTACAATATATCTACTATGATAATGTTTTGCATAGCTAGACATGTACAATATATACTGAATTACTTATATACCAAGAAGGAATGGGTGACAGGGGAGGAAGGAAATGGATCTGAAATTCGAGGTCGTAACATTAAATGTTTCAAATATATATATAAATACTATTATTAATACTCTTTTGCCTATAATTGGGAGATAAGATGTGCAGGCATTGGGACACAAAGATTTATCTTCCTCTAATGGAAAAGTCGATGGGGGTATGGGAGAAGGTATGGGAGAGAGCAGATTGGAGGAAGTGATATCTTGTGGGACTGCTATTCTGGAGGTTGGGTAGGGGAATAATGGGGGGAAAATGATTGTAACTCAAAATCTGGCGGAAATGAATGATGTAAAACAGAAGTTAATAAAGTATTTGTTTAAAGTTAAAAAAAAAATTAAAAAAAAAAAAAAGAGTTGGGATGACCCGAGATCGAATCCGGCCTCAGAAAATGAGCACCCACACACAAATAATGACTGGCCATGTAACCTTGAGCAAGTTACTTAATCCCAATTGCTTTAAAAAAATATATTTGTTAAAATAACTTCAAAATAGTTCAAATTTATAAGTCACTAATTTTCAAATCACGTTTTTTTACAATAAGCTTGTGCTATTATTGGGAAAACAATATCAAGGCTCAGAAAATTTATGTGATGTATAAATTTTCATGATTATTGTCAAAGGTAGGTCTTAAACCCAAGTCTTCTGAAGATAAATCCAATATATTTTTCATTTATCCTCATTGTATCATATAGAGCATTGATTCTCACTCAGCACCCAGTAATTTATTAGTCCATGTTAATTTGCTTTCTGCATTTTCCATCTAATTGATAGTTCTGTCCTAAGGTCACCAGTGAACTCCTAGATGTGCTTTTCTATTCTAGGTGGTGGGAATGGATTCTAAAAACTTGTATGATCGTTTGAAAGAATCCAGGAATGAAAACTGATTTTTGCAGCTAGTAGTACATTGATGTTCCAAGAAATAAGGAATAAAATTTAAGGGAGAAATATTAGGGACCCCAGCTATATGGAAGACTGCATGTGACCATCAATGCCTCATCTGGACATTAATTTGGTAGGACAGGGCTTTGTTGCAAGTGAGCTAAAATTTGAGCTTCTTCCCCCAGAGACCACAGTTGTATAAGGGAATTTATGTGTTGGAGGCATTGAGGAGAATGTAAATACTCTGTTCTTGTTATATCTTTGAAATAAATATACAGTTGTAAATGTTTGTTGTTGTTAAATGGAAGTTGGGTGCTTTTTTACAAGCCCCTAATAAATGGAGGAGCACTGCTGGTAGCTGATCAAGGCAATAGCAAAGAGCAGAAATACTCCACATATCACTCAGGATATGTTGGAAGCCTGAGGGGAAAGGTAGTAAGCTTGATTTTTAGAGAGAGGGACAGAGTATGTACATCACATGAACAATTATTTGTATATTTGCCAAGAAAGAAGTAGCATGATGTGGTGATAGGTGACTGGTCTTAGAATTAGGAAGATGTGGGATCAATCCTTCTTTCCATTATGTAATAATTGTATAGTCATGGAAAAGTATCATAACTTCTCAGAGCCCCAACAATGCTCTAAGGCTGTAAATTACCAAGAACTGATAGAATTTCTTCATTGGAAGGAAATGTTACAATAGATTTTTCTACACTGAAGGAATCTGAGGTCTGAAAAAAATAACGCTCATGCTAGACTGAAATAAATAAGTGAGGGATACCTATTTGACAGTCTAATTGGGCACGATTTGTTAAAAAAAAAAAGTGTCATGAATGCCTATCTGTAGAGAGACCACATCAACATGCAAACAAAACTTGTAGTAGCAAGCCTTTTATCAGAATATAGTTTATTTTGAATAGAGCCAGAGCTCTTCCCAGAAACAACAGAAAGATATTAGGTGTATGCCTTATGTATATATTATATGAAAAGTACATAGTATAAGAGAATTACATATGAAAGACTGAGTGAATTTGCATATTCTTTGGACTAACTTTTAAATTGAAAAGTCCTTTAGAAATTGCCATGGTGTACAGTGAAGGAAGGGTTAAAATATCAGCTTTTAAAAATTCAGTTGTTTCTGGAAATAGATAGATTTGTATATAACCTGAGCATTGAAGCTATAATACTATCCTATAATACTGAACAAAATAAAAACAATAGTATGAAATATTAATACATGTACACATGTTTATGCATGTTGACAACTTAAATTCACATAAATTAAAGTTTTAGCAAATTTTAAAGGCTTATCCATTCATATGTTTTCTATTGAAATCATGGGGTTCCTAAAGGTTTCAATTAAGATATTTATTTCTGGATCAATCCAGTTCCTGTCATATTTAAGTTCTGTCACCAACCTCCTTCTTATGAACTACCTTATGCCAATACCAAGAAAGATTAAACATTATCATTCCCAGAATTCCAATTACATATGGTCTAAATGTATCTATATACATAATGCATATATGCACATAAATAGAATAAATGTTAGCATATAAAATATATCAACATGCGTGAATTTTAGTATACATGCATATATACAATACAAACCCACATACAGATATATGCATTTATATGCATTCATTATCTGTATATTTAATAAAATTTTCATCTACAACATGTGCATATAATATATGCATATATACATATGCATTTTACATGCACATGTGTACTTATATATAGATATATGTGAATATATGAATATATATATATATGAAAATATAGGCATAAACACAACTATATACACACTGATCTGCATTTTCAAGGAAAGGGGGAGAAAAAAGATGGTAGTTTGGGATCTAAAACTGTTAAATCCATCATGGAATTTGTGGCAAGGTGGTTAGCAAAAAGGAAGCTGAGGAGTGAAGTATGATGGGTTCCAGCTTGATATATCAATAAATAATAATGTGTAGAGGGGCGGCTAGGTGGCGCAGTAAGTAGAGTGTTGGCCCTGGAGTCAGCAGGACCCGAGTTCGGATCTGGCCCCAGACACTTAACTCACACACAAACAAAAACCTAGCCATGTGACCTTGGGCTAGTTACTTAACCCCAATTGCCCTCCAAAAAGCAATAATAATAATAATAATAATAATAATAATAATAATAATAATGTGTAGAACCTAAAAAACAGAGATTACTGAATTCAGTAGAAACTCTATATGAAAGGGTGTACATATAAAACTGGCTAGAACTGTGTACTGAATGTGAACTAATATTTTCCCAGTGAACATAAACATTATAAAAGACAGTAATACAAGTAAGATCAGAAGGCAAATGAGACTTAAAGAAAGGATATTCACTTTGATTCAGTATAATCACTATTTCTGTGTTCCTTTGATATTCAGTGCTAACGATATTTTTATTAAAATGACCATATAAATTACTTTGAATTATGTCTTAATGAAAAAAATGATAACAATGTTCCTATACAAAATAAAACAAAACAGAATACACTTGTTAATTTTCATTAAAAAACAGTTTTACATAGGTAAATCATGAGTTTCTTGGAAAAGAGGTTATTTTTTTATTCAATGTGTTCTCTATTAGAATACAAGCTCCTTATGGGCAAAAAGCCTTTTTCCTTCTGCTTGTTTTTGTATTCCTAGTGATTATGAAAGTTCCTGAAACATAGTAAGTATCAAATAAATTGACTGAATAAAATGACAGAAGAGGGGAATAGTAAATGTTGGGGTTCTGAGTCACATGAGGAAAATCATGAAGGATTAGACATTTTCTCTTATTTGCACAACCTATGAAACTACTCCAAAACAAAAATTATACACCAGAAATAAAGCAGCTTTAGCTCTTTCCAAGGTCTAAGACCAAAAATCCAAGAGAAGGTTAAAAAAGAATCTATGAACTGATATATAACTGACCATGAGTTAATTCAGCACTGCTGTCCCACTTCCCATGCTACTAGCAGCAAGATCTAAGGGCACAACACAGGATTACAACAAATCTCACCCCTGAGCTCTGGTTCACCTTCACTCTTTCTTGTGCCATAGAAACCCTGGATCCATAAATTTTCCCTGGCTGTGACAAGATGTCACAGCCCCTCAGGAGGAAAAGCCTTTCAAGAGCTACAAACTCCATAGCAACTGCAGAGCCAGAGATGGGTTAACCAGTCTATAATATAAGTAGAGCCAATGATAGAACAGACTACAGTCCCTGCAGAGCTTGGACCTAAATTATTGATCTTGGAATTAATTAATCTTTGGATGCTTGATGGAATTTGCTTGTTTTTTTTTTCTTTACTAGATTGCAAAACTCCATTAGAATAGGCACCATACCCAAATTAACTCTTTACTTCTCCCAATGTCTACCACAATGCTTTGTACCAAACAACTATAGCAGCTGCCATTTATTGGTACTTCCATTTACAAAGCATCTTCTTCTCACAAATTCCATAAATTGGGCAGTGCAGATGTTATGATACCCATTTTCCAGGTTAGGAAACCGTGTCCTAAAGAAATGAAATAACTGGTCCAATATCATGGGATCAGGAAATAGAAGATTTCTACTGTAACATATTCATAGAATGAATGCCCATTGAAAAAAAAAACGTGAAACTCATCCTAATTCATTTTATGGGTACTCATTCTGGTTACGTCCAAAAAGATTCTTGTCTCTCTGTATTTTAAGTACATCATTGCTCTGGTAGTAGATATTCTCTGTGATTCATCTTCAGTCCTCTGGACTTGTGATTTACTTTTGCAGTAACAAAAGTTTCAAAATCTTTCAATTCTATTTTTCTCTACAATGTTGTGACAGCAATGAACATTTTTTTTCTCCTTGATCTGTTCATTCAAATTGTTATTAGTTCATAAAGGTCCTCTCAGTTTGCTTTTAAAAAAAGAATGAACAGCAATGCAACTAATAAAAAAATTGAAAGAATTGTATTTACCAATTCAGGGGCTTTATACAAAAATACATAATGTGTTGAGAGGTTGTTGTTTTACCAATTAATTGACCAGGGCATGTATGCAATTGAAATAATCTCTTTTATTTAATTCATGCTTTAGGTTCATGCAATATATCAATTGATGCTCACAATATGCTTTGTAAGGCAAGTAGCAGAGGTTTTATCATCATTTTACAGATGAGGAAAATAAATCCAACAAGGTTATTTTCCTAAGATTTCATGATTAGCAAATAATGATGAACAGGACCTCAAACCCAGATTATTTGCTCCAAATATATAGGTCTTTCTACTACACTATGCTCTATCTTTATGAAATGGACTATCTTTAATTATCCTTATATAAAGTTTAGTTTTACTGTTTAGGTTGGGGATTCTTAGTCTTTTTGGCATCATGGATCCCTTTGGAAGTCTGTTGAAACCTATGGACCCCTTTTCAGAATAGTATTTCAAAAACATAAAATAAAATACAGAGGAATGTAAAGGAAATTAATTAGGATGTAAGATATATGTTTATTTTTTTTTAATTCACAGATCTCAACATTAAGAATGTCTGGTTTAGGTATTAGGACCTAAAGTTGGATAGACAGAGAAAGTCAGAAAGAGAACAGAAGAGCCCAGATTTCATATTGTTTAAATGACCTTTGGGGTCTGCAATTAGGAATGTCATAGAACTCCAAATGTTTCGGGTAATCATATATTTTTTATTGCTTCTTGGCAAGAATAACATTCTACTTCATAGTATGCAAATTATATATTGAACCAACTACCATGAAGCAATGCCTTATCTGTCCTGCTATATTGAATTTTAATTCATTAGGAATATGGAAGGAAATTTTCTGGGGCAGACATACTTTGGGATTGAAACCTTAATGGTATTTTTATGACTAGTGCTGTGCCAAGGAAATCTGTAACTAGAGATAATTTTCATTCATGGACCAAAGGATTGGTGGGTTAGAGTAGAAGAAAGAGAGAAATAATGAACAGTTTCTTTCTGCTTTTCCTGAGTGAGGAAAGGCTTGACTTTAGAGTTGAAATTAGGAGCTTTAACTGGCCATCCTTGTATGCAAATGATAGTAACCCAACAAAAGAAAAGTAGAAGCTACAAAAGATGGGAGAAGAATGAGAGTGAATTCAGCAACTGGGTCCCCTTAACACAAGATCATTGATTAAGAGCTGGAAGATGACTTAATGGTCTTCTAGTTCAATTCTCTCCTTTCCTCAGAAGAGAAAACCAAGGTTCATATACCCAAAGGGGTATAAAAAGTGAATATCCTTTGACCCATCAATGCCATTTCTGGGGCTGTGTCCCCAAGAGATCATACCAGTGGGAGGAGGACCCATACGTACAAAACTATTTATAGCAGCTCCTTGTAAGGTGACAAAGAATTGGAAATCAAGGGGATGTTCACCAATTGGGGATTGGTTAAGTAAGCTGTCATATATGAATGTAATGGAATACTATCATGCCATAAGAAATGAGGAGCAGACATACTTCATAATAACATGAAGAGACATATATAAACTGATACTGAGTGAGGAGAGAAAAACAGAAGAACTTTGCACACAAATACAGACACATCATATCTGTGATGACTAACTTTGATAAACTGGGCTCCTCTCTGCAATGCAATGTTAAAAGAAAACTCCAAGAGACTGAGGATGGAAAGGTATATCCACATCCAGGGGGGGAAAAAAAACTACAGAGTCTGAATGCAGAATAAAGCAAAATACTTGCTCTCTCTCAATTGTGTTTAATTTTGTTTCATTCTTTTTTTTTCTCATTGTTCCCTCCACTGGTTATAATTCTTCTTTACAACTTGACAGATGTTTAATGCGAAGGTATTTGTAGAACCTATATTTGATTACATGCTGCCATGGTGGTGTGAGGGGTGAAAGAGAGGAAGTGGGGAAAATGTGGAATTCAAGGGATTGTGTAAAAGAATGTTTTAAACTAAAAATGAATATATAATTAAAAAAAAGGAAAACAAGGTTCTGGGAGTTTCATTGATTAGCTCAAGGCCACACAATAAGTAAGTGGCAAAGTCAGGATTTAACCACAGATCCTTTAACTCCACATCCAGCAGTTTCCTCTTCATACTCATAATGGCTGGAGAGCCTGAAATACTCCCAATTCACTTCCACAACTATACCCAGTCTGAGAAACTAGAAACCCAGAGACACCAATGTGAGAGACAAAACTATAACTGCTACCAACACTGAGAGAAAGGGAGGGAGGGAGGGAGGGAGACAGAGAGAGAGACAGAGAGAGAGAGAGAGAGAGAGAGAGAGAGAGAGAGAGAGAGAGAGTTTTAACAAAGAATGGAGGTACTAACAAGGAGACTGTGTTAAAAAAAATAAGAAAGAAATATAGTGATATAAATCAGAGTGTGGAAGGGAGTTCAGGTCTAATCATTGAAGCTTCCAGGATTGGCAAGATGATAGAGTATAACATTTCTAATGGAAATGATCTTTGAAAGAACAATTCCATCAACTTCTTTTAGGTTCCACTGGATGCTCTGTCCTAGCTTGCTAACTTTCGGAGACATTTATTTAGAAAAATATGCTTTTTAATGGGCTTTAATATTATTATATACTGTCTAGTAGACTTGAACAGGAGTGAGGAAGACCTAAGTTCAAATCCATTCTCAGACACTTAATAGCTATGTGACCCTGGGCAAGTCACTCAACCCTGTTTGCATAAATTTCCTCATCTATAAAATGAACTGAATTAAGGAAAAGAGAAGAGAGAGAGAGAGAGAGAGAGAGAGAGAGAGAGAGAGAGAGAGAGAAATGAAACACTCCATTAACATCCTGCAGTAATACTATATAATTTCATACTCCTTATATCTCATTAATAGGAATGATGGCAAATTCTTACATCACTTATAACTACATCATATGAAAATGACTATACTATAATGCACACATAATGCAATATAATGCATATATACACGTATATGTATATGTAATGCAATAGAATAACATTATTATAATGTGGCAATTAATAATGCATGATCTAATGTCAATAAGTTATAATATGACACATATTTGAGGAGCATTTGGTCTGTTGTGACAATACCAGAATGACAGTAGGTAAGCAATATAAAGAGTGCTATGATTTTAAATTCACATAACTCTATCTCTATATGTTAAAGAAGCCTCATGGGATAGTATATAGAGAACTTATTTCCATGCCAGAATAAACTGGGTTCAAGTTCCTCTTTGACACATACTAATTGTATCACCCTAGACAAAGCATTTAACCTCTCAGTGATTCAGGTAATCCTCTAAGACTACAAATTCAAAAAAAAAAAAAAAGTTGCCTATCTACATTAGTATAGAGTTTCCCCACCCAAGACTTCCTTATTGTCATAATGTCATAAGTCCAGACCTAATTCATGTACTTAGAGAAAAAAATTAGAAAGATAGATAGATAGATAGACAGATAGAGATATAATGTTATACTCCTCTAAGGAGTATGGAATAATATTCCTTGATTACAAAACATTATTTGTTTCTCAGCTGCCAGAGGTATTAGTGGATGCCCTCTCTGAGGCCTCCACATGCTCTGGCAAACTGGTCACACACCTCAGAACCTCCACCCCAGACTACAATCCAGATCCAAGAAGGTTAAAGCAAGAACACTTAAGCCCCAGACTGATTGTCTGGTCCCCCCACAGTCTGCAGGACAGGAGCTGAAGCTGCCTTGTGGCTGGGGCTGAGCTGAATGAAGTGTCTCAGTGGCTTCTCCCCCTGGGGGCAAAAGCCATGTACTCCCAAGTACTGGTCCCAAAGTCCATACTGCACTGATCTCTCACTTTGTCCTTGGCCTCTATGTGTTGGTAATTCTGGAAACACCACAGCTGCTGGTGTTCTGGGGTCCTTCCAGCCTCCTGCTGCTCAGGCCTGGCCTGGGGCTAAAACTTCTGGGCTCCCAAAGCACTGTGCTGGCTGCTCCCTTCAAGGCTGCCCAGGCTGTCCTCAGTGGGAAGTTAGCTTCTTTGTGTCATTTTGTGGGTTCTGATGCTCCAAAATGTGTTCAGTAACCTTTTACATTAATTGAAAGTGGTGGGAGCCAGAGCTGTGCAGAAGTGCTGTTTCTACTCTGACATCTTAACTCCACCTCAGAATTATTTTTAATAAAGTTTGAAAGGTAGTGAAAGCTTGTGATAGTCCTAAATGGAGACCAAAGGAGTTTGTATTTGATCTGATAAGTACTATGAAGGAAGTCAGTGGAGTTTATTGAGTGAGGGAATCACATATATGGTTGGCATCTCTGTAGATAGATTGAAGAAAGGAGAAACTTAAAACAAGGAGAACAATTAGGCAGCTGTTGCAACAGTCAAAACAAGAGGTAATAAAAAGCTATACCAAGGTGGCAGTTGGATGAGTAGAGAGAAAGGGATGAATGCAAGTGATGAGATAGAGAAACAAAAAAAAAAAAATTGGCAACTGATTTGACATGTTGAGGATTTAGGTGTGAGGGGTCAACATTGTGACCCTGTGGTTTGAATGATAGTTATGCTTTCAATATAAATAATTAAGTTTGGAATATAAGTGAGTTTTGTTTTATGTTTTGTTTTCTTTTGTTTTGTTTTGTAGGGGATGAATAATGAATGCTGTTTTCAACAGAATGAGTTTTGGTATCTACAGGACATCTAGTTTAAACTGTCTAATAGACATGAGCAGGAGTCAGGAAGACCTAAGTTCAAATCCAGACATTTACTAGCTGTGTGACCCTGGGCAAGTCACTCAACCCTGGTTGCCCCAAGTTCCTCACCTATAAAATGAGTTGACGATGGAAATCTTAAACCACTCCAGTATCTTTGACAAAAAAACCCCATATTGGGTCATGAAAAGTCATACAGGACTGAAACAAACAACAGTAACTACAATAGACATTTGGTAATATGAAACTAGAGCTCAAGGGAGAGACTATGTCTATATATTTGATCTAGGGTCATCAGCATAGAAGTAATAATTAAATCCTCGTGAGGTGATTAAGAGAAAGAGAGAGACAGACAGACAGAGAGACATAGACAGACAGAGAGACAGAGACAGAGAGAGACAGAGAAAGAGAGACAGAGAAGAAAGATGAGGGTAGAGGCTTGCATATAGCCATAGTTAGTGGATACAATATGGAGAAAAGGTGATTGTAAAGGTCAGATAGGTAGCAAGAGAAATAAGAAAGAACAGTATCATAAAAAGTCAGTGGAGAGTATTCAGAAGCCAAGGGTGTTCAGCAGCATTAGGTTCTGCTTTTAGGTCCTGAGAGTTGAGAATTGAGAAATAACCAAAGGATTTAACAATTAAGATACCATTTGTGACTTTGAAGAGAACAAATTATTTTAAAGTAAAATTTAAGAGGCATAAATATAAAGCATTTAAAGTGAAATGTAAGAAAGTGAAGGAAAGGTTTTTTTTGGGGAGTTGTTTTGTTTTAACTAGGCACTTGGTAATGTGAATAGCAGAGATATCGTATGATAGCAAGGAGATGGTACAGTTTAGTGAAGTTGTTTTTGTTTGTTTGTTAAGATTGAGGGAAATCTGTATATGTTTATAGGAAGCAGGAGAGGTCTCAGTAGATGAAGATGGAAAATTAGAAAGGGGATAATTGTGGAATTAATTTGTTGAAGTAGATAGAATATAATGGGATGAGGGGTACACATTAAGGGGTTGACCTTGGTAAGAAGGACTACCTCTTCAATAGAGATTGAAGAAAAAGGGGAGGAAATAAAATATAATGCCCAAGGGTTTTGAAATGAGACCATGGGAAAAGGAGGGAACTCATAATGAATTGTCAGTAAGAGTAAGAAGTAAGGTCCTCAACAGTGAGAGTGGAGGGTAGGCTGGGATAGGAGGCTGCATAAGAGAGGAAAGAAATCAGTATGCAATTTATCATGTAATTCTGTAATTATTTCACAGTTATGTGTCATATTTCTCTTGAGTGCTAGATTGTAAATTCAATAGGAATAAGGACCATCTTAACATCCAAGTGCTTAGTGCCTAGCATAGTGCTCTGCCCATATAAATTAATGAATGTGAATAAGCAATTGGATATGAGTAAGGAATAAATGAATAGGAGAATGAAAAAAAGAGTAAATCATGGTATAACAGGGGAGGTAACGGTCATTTTAGAGTTGAAGATGTGGGTTCAAATCTGGATTTTGTCTTTTATTTAAATATACAGCATTGGGCTTCACATCTTTGGGTTTCAGTTTCCTCATCAGTAAATTGAGGGAGTAGGATTGAAAATCTAAGATACTGTTCATTTCACATTATCAGGAAATAGTTTTTTTAAAAAATGTTCAGAAATTTTAATGGATATTTTAGATTCCCATCAACCTCAGAGTTGGCTATTTTATTACAATAAATTTTGGGTAGCCTGTTGACAAGTTTTTATTTTTTTTTAATTTTCTATACTTACTAATTGGTGATTAGAAAATAGAATTCTTAAATTTCATTAAAACTCAAGAACTTCCTTCCAACACAATCTTTGAAAATAAATGAATGCATCAGTGACCAGTCTAGACCAAATCCATTATTGCTAATAGTCAGTCTTTTGGGCAATAGCAATAAATTCTTATAGTGAGATTATAAGTAATCATCCATAAAAACAATGAAGGCTCCCATATTGAAATCATTATAAGGTTGTCATTGCATTAAAAATGATGTCTGTTGTTTCAGTCTTTATAAAAGCTTAAAAAATACTGAAAAGAGAAAGTTCAGAAATTCATTTTGAAAGAAGACTAAAAGGAAATAGAACAGACTGTTTAAAAAAAAATATTCCACAGGAAATATCAAGATACTAAATAGCTCTTGAAGGGGCTATCATATCCCTGAAATTCCCTTTGTTGAAAATAAGATAAAAAACTTAATCCTCCAGATACTTTATGATATTGGTCAATCAAAATTACCTCCTTTATTTCTGTTGATTCATCAGAAACTCCTTTTCTATCTCCATCTTTGCCAGAAATATAGTAAAAGAAATGCAGAAAAATTTATAATCTGATATCAGCAAGATGTAGTAGCAGCATCAAAAAAAATCAAATACATTGAATAGTCTTCTTAAATTATTTTCTTTCACCCTCCTCCTAACAATGAGTGTAAAATCAAGCCAAAGACATCAGAAGATAATTTTAATGACAATGTAAGTGCTTTTTGCTTGCATAAGCACACATTTATGTATGATTATTGAAATCTGGTGATGTCACACATAAATATGTGAATACATACATAATACATAATACATATATAAAGCTTTTACCTACCCAGAAGGCCTATTTGGTAATTTCTCTCTCCGCTGATAAATCAATTTCACTCTAATACACCTGACATTTTGATTAATCTTTATTCCAGCAACACCCTACAATTTACGGAAACATCCCAGTTAAGCAACATTTTTCCATATACAAATTACTTTCTGGTCATATCTTCCTCATGGTGAACTCATACAGATTATTTTATTTTTGCAAATAATTGAAGGATTTTATATTTATCTCTGTAATTTCTTCTCACTAGCCACAGGTAATTCTGGGGACATTTTGGACCTCACTTTTGTCATCTAGTGGATCAGTTACCTATTCAAACTTAATTTCTTCAATAAGTTTGTTAATCGTGTTATCTATATTTTTATTCAAATCATTGATAAAATCATTGAGAAGAACCTCATCAAAAATAGAGATCTTGACATTGCATCAGAGAACTCCCTCCAAGGTAACGTTAATCTGTTAATCAATAGTCTGAGCCCTGTTGATTAATCCAATCTGAATCCACAGTTATCTACCAGATATTTTTATCCATCATCTACTAGGATATCATGAAAGGCTCTGGAAGAAACCTTTCCCTAATCAAGTAGCAAAGTGCTCCTATCAGAAAAAGAAATAAATTTAGTTGTGTATAACTACTTCTTAAGAGAAAAGGTGGCAATGGCCTTTGGGTACTGCAATTACTTTCTCAAGGCCACACAGATTGTGAGTAGAAGACTCAAATTCAAATTCAGGTCCTCAGACTTACAATGATCAACTTGAATTTTTCCTCACAAATGTTGATATAGCAAGGAGCATTGATTTTATCTAGTGGGGACACCTTCCAACCACCATCAATGCAGATTACAAGTCATCTATATCTTAGGAAATAGTTTTAATTAACTGAGGCTCAGAGCAGTATTTATTTAATATGTACTTCAGGATTGATTCTTTTAAAAGTTAATTCTAGAATTTTATGCACAATCAAAATCAAGCTCATTCACCTTTCATTTGGAATATCTCCTTTCTTCCCCTTATTATTTTTGTGAAATTGAAAATTGAGACACACTTTATTTTATATCTCCTAATAATTATTGATTGATAATTATGTAGAATCAATGCTTATGGGGAAAGATAAATGTTTGATAATTGAAAAATAATCACAATTCATTTAAAAAATTTGGATGACGCTTGAATTTTTTTTCCTTTTGGAGGGTGGAGTTGGGGTTAAGGGCAATTAGGGTTAATTGACTTGTCCAAGGTCATATGTAAGAGTTAAGTGTCTGAGGTCAGATTTTAACTCAGTTCTTCCTGACTTCAGAGACAGTGCTCTATACACTGTGCCACCTAGTCACCACAGACTATTGCAGTTCTTTTGCACCCACCTCACTTTTTAGTAATGATTGGAATAGTGCTCAGTAATCACAATTGTTTATTCTTTCAGGACCCTAGTATTAATCCAAATACACCTAGTGACTTTAACTCGGCAAAAGTCCAATGATTGTTTAGCTTGGATCAGGAAAAAAAAAAGCTACATAAAGAGATGGTTAATTCTTGACATCTCTTAGCCTTGTATAGTCTTCATTCTGTCTCTCCTGAACAGTTGTCATATCCAGCAAAAAGCACTAGAATGAAACATGGTGAGCATGAACAGGATGAAGAATATTACAGTGATCACTAATCTGAAATAAATGGCATTGATATATCATCTTGGAATTAAAAAAAAAAAGAGGTGGGTCAATCATGTACAGCAAGAAGAGTGAAGAAAGAATGATGAACTGTTCAAATGCACCATTGTTATGAAAAATGTTTTTAAAATAACCTATTAGGCCACAAGTGCCTTTGATCAAAGGATTTAGAGAAGGACCAAACAACAGTTGTACAGGATAATAGCATAAATGATTATAATTTATACCAATGGAGAGGGCATTCTCATCAGTAACAAGATCCATTAAAGCATTGTTCTTTGTGTACCTTTTTTCCCCAACTTACCTTTCCAAAAGCTATCTTGTCCTTCAAATTTATTGCATGCTGCTACTCACTATAATCATTAGCTTTCCAAAACTTATTTTATGGTAGCAACATTTTGTATTTTTCCTCAACCCCAGTAGTATGACATAACAGATAGGGATCTGGCCCTGGAGTCAAGAAGATATGGGTTCCAAGTCCTGTTTCCTACTTATGCAGGGCATTTCCTTGGACAAGTCATTCACCTTCCCAGTGCACTAGAAAATTCTCTAAGACCATAAGATGAAAAGAAGGCACAAATCTGCAATAGTACAGGGAGTTTCTTTATCTAGTTGTTCCTTATTCCAGTGAAATCATAGGCCTGATCCCTGTCCCTATTTAGAAGAAAGGGAAGTGTGGGCAAGTGCAAAGTGTCAGAAAATGGAATTGCTATTTCATTGCTAGAAAGAGGACTCAGATAAAGAATTGCCCTCTAGTAATTGCATATTTTTACATTCTTTATTAAATCTTAACTTCTCAGGACACCAAGAGTTTAAGTAACTTGCCCTATATCCCACAGCTGATATGTGTCAAAAGTGGGACTTGAATGCTGAGCTCTCTCACTCAAAGGTCTGCATTCTATCTACTCTGCCATGTGTAATGGAAATGCAAATTTAAAGATCTTCCCTGCCCCTAGGTCCTTTGATAGGCTGAAGAGACTCTAAGAACCTTCCCTAATTTGAAAATATACTCTGCCCCCTAATAAGCTGAATGTGGTCACTTGGAGCCTGTGGCAGGAGGCTTGGTTTTCAGGAATGCCTACACCTTGATGCTGTGTGACTGGGCAGTGGGTCAAGAGGGTGGTTACATTCTCTGACCCAGGAGAAGGCTATATAATCCCTGATATGAGGCTTTGTTTTGTGGATCACTTTGAGAAATGTGTGATTTTGACCAGATGAGACTTTGGGTAGCCGTTGAAAGCCCCCAGTTTTGAAAAACCAGATATTGATGCTTCCCTCTCTGGTAACTGTGATTTGGTATGGATGTAATGGTTGGACAGTTTGGAAGCCTGTCTCTGCTTGATCTGTTTCTCTGTATTGTAACTTCCGTCTGTATACTCTGAAGTTCAGGGTGCTGACCTTTTTCCCCTGAATGAGGTAAACGATATATGTTTGATTGATTAAAGTAAGCTTGTTAACCCATTTTGAGTTGCTTTCCTTTAGAAAAGCAGATCTAAGAACCTGTGTTTTTGTTTTTTTGCTTTGTTTTGTTTTTTTGCTTTTTTGGAGGGCAATTGGGATTAAGTAACTTGCCCAAGGTCACACAGCTAGGTTTTTATTTGTGTGTGCGTTAAGTGTCTGAGGCCAGATCCAAACTCAGGTCCTTCTGACTCCAGGGCTGATGCTCTACTCATTGCGCCACCTAGCCACCCCTAAGAACCTGTGTTGGCAACATTGGGGATGTTGGGGTGCTTGCTGCTACACCATGCTGTTTCTCAAACCTGAGTCCAGTTAAGCATTCCATTGAGGCATATTATAATCTTTAGAGACCTCCTCATTCTTTCCTCAACATAATCATTAATGGTTCCAAAGAGTTTTACTCTTGTGAGGATCTCATTCCTTGAGAGTCAACATGCCTTCCAAGGACTAACCAGGCTCTAAATGCTTTGAAAATTGCTCCCCTTGGGGCAGCTAGGTGGCCCAGTGAATATAGCACTGGCCCTGGAGTCAGGAGGAGATGAGTTTACACATTTACTAGCCATGTGACCTTGGGCAAATCATTTAACCCCAACAGCCCTCCACAAAGCAAAAAAAGAAAAAAAAAGAAAGAAAATTGCTCCCCTAATCTCCAGAGTAACACTAGGCCACACTTGGTGCTCTCTTCCTTTCCTATTACAGATTCTATGTAGAAATGGGAACATGTCTTCTTTTAGGCTAATAAAGTTGTACTTCTTTAAAAAGGTAAATGGAAGTTTAAAAGCACTTAAACTGACAATTAAAGTGTTAGTTCCATAGTATCTATGTGTGTGAGTATATGCATGTGTGTTTAATGAAATATCCTAAAGCAGAAAATTGACCTTCAAGTTAATAGACAAGCACTAGAGAATGATCACTTTTAAGAGGATTTAATTTTACACTTCCTAGATAAGATGAATATTCATTAGGGACTGAATTTTTAATATCCTGAAATATTCATAAAAATTTACAAAGTCCCCAAGATGGAAGAATGTATTAGGGCAGTTTTGTCAACAAAAGTGAGGCAATGAAATGTGGACAGAGATGTAAAACACTCATCAAAAAATTTGATTCAAAGCAATCCCATATTTTTAAAGTACCAACTCTATGCAAAGCAGCATAATAGGTACTGATTCTAGGTAAGGGATAAGAGGATACAGAAGGAAATGACACATAATATCTGCCTCCCAGGACCTTATGGTCAAACAAAAGAGACTAGAGATAAAAAAATCTAATAATATCAAATCTAAGGGCAATAAAAGATACATTTGCCTTGCAAACTTAACCATCTATAAAGTAACCAGACACTCAAACTGGAGCTACAAGTTTCAGGTAAATAGATTGGAGAAAGATGACAGAATACTTACTTTATCCAGAATGCTGTAACAATCCAAAACCTAATAAAAAGAGGAATTAGGAACCACATAAAAATTATAAAGGAATTCATAGAATAAGTGAAAAATGTGTTAAATTATTATTTATCTCAACTGTGAGAAGACTAAATAATAAAATTATTATTTATTTATTATTTTATATTTATATTTATTTATTATATTTATATTCATTATATATTATTTATTATTTAGTCTTATACATTATATATTTAGTATTATATATTTAGTCTTATATATTACTAAATAAAGTATTGGAGGTGGTTGAGGGAAGAGGGAATGTCCATAGCACTCTAGGTCTAAAGGAAATTCAAATGAAACTCAGATGAGCCCAGCCTTTTTCAAGAGAGGGACCCAGACCAGAAAACCTTAAATCTCCACACAGGAAGAAGCTGAACATTTTTGGCATCCTAGCATTAGGGGAAATAATCAGAAGAAAGTATTTAAGGAATATAAAAGAAAGAGGCTAAAATGCCAAATATTTCAAGTGAAAATAACTCTCAAACACCGAAGCAGAAAAAAAAAGAGGATACTAAAACCAGAAGAAAAAATGAAGCCAATGTCTAACAAATCCTATATTTAGTGGTTAAATTTACCAATTTCAATCACAAACAACCAAATTTTATAGGAAATCAAGGGAAAGTTTTCTAATATAAAGGAAAAGAAATTATAGTAACAGGAGGCCATTCCACATGCAATAAGAAATTGCATGAGGAAATGGAAGAGTATACTACAAAAAGAAAGTGACTTGCAATCAAACATGGCACACCTGGAAAACATGAGCATAATCACCAGTAACAAAATACGGATAAGCATCTCAAGAGAGGCATTTCTCTTTAGATAAGAAAATTAAACAATCTTGTGCTAGGGAGGTGGAAGGAAAAATGGACAAAAGAAGATAATTAGGGGGATTTAAAAAAAAAAGTTAAACAGGTCACTGCATGGCCCAGTGAATAGCACACCAGCCCTGGAGCCAGGAGGACCCGAGTTCAAATTTGACCTCAGATATTTAACACTTACTAGCTATGGGACCTGGGGCAAGTCACTTTGCCCTGCCTTCTGCCCTCCAAAAAAAGAAAAAAAACAATTAAATAGAAATGGAACTTGAGTAAACAAAATATATGAATTATT
Source organism: Gymnobelideus leadbeateri (assembly GCA_011680675.1). Classification (NCBI taxonomy): domain Eukaryota; kingdom Metazoa; phylum Chordata; class Mammalia; order Diprotodontia; family Petauridae; genus Gymnobelideus; species Gymnobelideus leadbeateri. Next base: position 126,018 of record WOXC01010383.1, on the reverse strand, counting down.
GTGTAGATTGATCTTTTGATTCTATATTGTGTCATACAAGTTTTTCCATGCTTCCTCAGTCAATCAGTCAAGAAGCATTTATTAAGGATACACTATAGGCCAGGCACTATACTAAGTACTGAAGATACAAAGAAAAGCAAAAGAAATTATCCTTGTTCTCAAAAAGCTCACAGTCAAATAGGGAAAACCTGAAAACAACTATGTAAAAATAAGATAGCTACAGGATAAATTGCAGATAATCAAGAAAAAGAGGGCACTAACATTAAGAGGAATCAGAAAAAAAGTTTTCTTGTAGAAGGTAAAATTTTAGCTAGGACTTGAAAGAAGGGAGGGAAGCCAGGAGGCATAAATGAGAGTGGAGAGCATGGCCTGCATAAGAAAGTCAAAATGATGGTGAGGTGTTGGGATGTCTTGTGTAAGGAATAACAAAAGAGGTCAATGTCACTAGGTCACAGAGTATGTGAAGGGTAGCAAGGTATAAGGAAACCAGAAAATGAGGAAGATGAAAGGCTTTGAACACCAAATAGAAGACTGGTTCTATTTTTGATCCTGAAGGTGAAAGAGAATCACTGAGATTTATTGAATAGGGAGGTCACATGGTCAGCCCTGTGCTTCAGGAAGATCAATTTGACAGTTGAGTGAAGGATGGAATTCCTTGAATTCTTATTCATTGTTCATTATAATGTAGATGATTCAGCCATTCCCCAATCACCAGATTATCTGTTTCCTAATTTTGGCTATCACAAATAATGCCATTAGTAATATTTTTGTACTTAAGAGTCTTTTTTGTTCAAACAAGTAACTTCCTTAGAGTTTCAATTGATTAGTGGAATTTCCAGGTCAAAGAACATGTACAACCTAGTAACTTTTCTTCAATGATCACAATTTGTTTCACAAAAATGGTCTCCACAAGTTCCCAGTCTATACCTAGATAGATCATATGTATTTGTGTGTGTGTGTGTGTGTGTGTGTGTGAGAGAGAGAGAGAGAGAGAGAGAGAGAGAGAGAGAGAGCAAAAGAATTAACTCCAGACATCTGAAAATCTGAAACTTGTTTTACCTAAAGCAACCACAGCCTCATCTCAAACCTCAGACACAAATATGAACCCTGCCCCACCTTTTTCCCAGCCCAGGAATAGATTCCTTGATTTTTCTTCTACTATATACTATTTTTCTACTTCCCTTGTAAAACCCAGATGCATAGGCTATCCTTTTTCCTCATCCACACTTGTGGCAAGGGGATTCCACTAAATCTGAGGGAAAAGACAAGTCCTGACCCAACTCTTGGTGCAGAAACTAAGACCAGTGAAATATGAAATTGCCCAGAATGAGAAAAGAAAAATGACTTTGATATTCTGCCTCACCCCAGAGAAACTATGAACAACAGGAGAAAATCAGAATGTAAGCAGCGGGGAAACACAACAAAAGAGGAATGGGATTAACAAAGATCATGAAAGGAAAAAGTTCAGTTAAAAACCTTAAGTAAAAGAGATAAATCAAAAAGAAACTTTAATAACAGAAGAGAATATTGTCTTCTAATCAGCTAAGCGAGCCCTGGTACCTAAGAATAAATAAACCCCATGCTCTGTGCTGCCAGTCTCTAGCTCCCCACTCCCACCCCATCCCCTACCCCCGCTCCAGTCTCCTTCCCTTCCCCCCCTGCCCCCAACCCACAGGTTCTGGGCAAGCAGGCAAAACCAGGGAAATGTGGCAGGTCCCAGCACTGCAAAAGAAAAACAGGAGGCTGTGCTCCGCTCCCTCTGCTTGGCTGGGCACCGCACGGCTCTGCATGGCTCCGGTCAGCCTGCTTGGCTCTGCCTGACTGTGCTCAGCTCGGCTTCCCCTGCTCTGCTCTTCATGGGTGAGCTTCGCTCGACTTGACTCAGCTCACCCCGCTCAGGCTGAGCTACAAGTCTCTAGCTCCCTACCCCCAGCCACAGTTTCTAGGCAAGCAGGTAAAATCAACTAAATATGGCCGGGTCCCAGCACTCCTGTACCCCTCCACCTTTTACCCCAGATCATTAGGCCCAGGTTTCCTGACATGCTGTGCAGACAGCTGGGACTGGGGCTGGATTCTGCAGCTGCTGAAAACTTAACTTCCAGGCAGGGGAGAAGGGGAAGATGCAACATTTTTAAAGTTTCACAGACTCTCTGGCTGCACCCGCCCCCCCTCCCCAGCTGGAGACAAACAGAATTCATGTTTTATACCTTGGGACATAGGTTTCAGCCCCCGCCCCGCTCTCCCCACCCACCCATGCCAAGTATTTAAAACTTCTAGAATCACAAAATTTGACAATCAATTATTGCGCGATACTTTCAACAAGAATGTTCAAAGGCTTAACAAAACGGACTATCTTCTGCAGAAATCCTGCACACAGAAACCCCATGGAGCATCCGCAGAAACAGAGGGTGGCATTCTTGAGGGTCCTGGACCCTGCCTTTACTTCATTTTGAGTGTTATTTCCACCTTTCCACAAATAGAGCAGATATCCCTAAAGATGCTTTCTATTTCTGTCTGGGAGGCAGGCCCTGGACCCCAAGTGTTCTAGTCTGCTTCCTAGGACCATGCTGGACCAGGCCACTGATCCTCTAGAGGTCTTCCTGCATTCACTATCCCAGTTAGAGGACAAATCACAAGATTGGGGGAAGCAAACATGACTGCTAGCAAGTGGAGTAGGTCAGGGAACCACAGTGTGTCACTCTCAGAGGCCTCAGGACCAAGCCGAGGACACATCTGGACTTTGTCTCTTTCCTGCTCCTCCTGGCCCACCTGCCCACTTCCTTCAGCCTGGGCCTCTGTAATGGAAATGCAGATTTGAAGATCTTCCCTGCCCCTAGGCTCTTTGATTAGCTTAAGAGACTTTGATTGACTTAAGTGACTCTGTGAACCTTTCTTAATTTGAAAATATATTCTGCCTCCTAATAGTCTGAATGTGGTCACATGGAGCCTGTGGTAGGAGGCTTGGTTTTCAGGAATGACCACACCTTGATGCTGTGTGATTTGGCAGTGGGTCAAGAGGGTGGTTACATTCTCTGAGCCAGGAGAAAACTATATAATCCCTGATTTGAGGCTTTGCTTTGGGGCTCACTTTGAGAAGTGTTGTGTGATTTGACCAGATGAGACTCTGGGAAGCTGTTGTTGATAGCCCCCCGGCTTTGAAAACCCAGATGTTGATGCTTCCCTCTCTGGTAATTGTGATTTGATATTGATAATGGTTGTACAGTTTGGAAGCCCATCTGCTTGATCTGTTTGTTAATCTGTTTTGAAACTACTGTTTGTATAGTCTGAAGTTCGGGGTGCTGACCTCTTTCCCCTGAACTAGGTAAATGATATATGTTTGTTTGATTAAAGTAAGCTTGTTAACCCATTTTGAGTTGCTTTCCTTTTGAAAAGCAGATCTAAGAACCTGTATTGGCAGCTACCCTGGGGATGTTGGGGTGCTTGCTGTTACAGCCTCAGATGCCATAGCTTCAGCACAGATTGCCTGCCCATTAATAGTCTTTGCTCCTCCATGTGGCATTGGGGATACAGTCTGGCCTAGCCCTCCTGTGATATTCTGAAATTGTTATTATCTTGATTATAGAGGGTTATTCTCTCTCTTTCCATAGGCCCCTGTGAGCTCTGACCTTGCAACTTCAGATGTCCTGTACACCAAGAAACTTTTGAAAAGTTTGGCTCCATTTATTTATTTCTTCTGTGGGAGAAAGTGACAACAATTTCTATTTCTGTTCTCATTTTTTCAGTGACAGATATGCCAAGCAAGAGTCAGCTTTCTCAGGACTCTATGCGCCCCCTTTTGCACAGGGAGATAAGATTAACTTCATCCAACCACGCAATATAGGAAGACCTGAGAAGCACTCATAGTCTTAGACACAGGATTGAAACAAATGATGGAGTTAGGCTTGGGCTCAACTCTTTACCAGTCTCAGGGAGAAAAGGAGTGAGAGACATGTTGGGAGGTTGTGGATGAAGGACGGACTAGAGGAGATAGGATCTTTGTAAAGAAGCCTGACAGATTTCCAAAGAGAATTCAGTTCACCTGTCCATCCCCCTGAAAGTGTCATTGCTGAACGCCTGTCAAATATGGAGAAAATAATGTGGAGATGAGGATGGAGAAGGGCCTTAACTTGAAATTTTCCCACACTTGGACTTATGTCCTGGGAATAGCAGTGATAAGATAGGAGGGGGAAGGAGTGCCCCCACATGGTTATTTAGCAATGGGGACTTTGTATAGTGAGAAGAACCTTCCTTTCTCCTACCAGCTGAACCCAGTCCTTGTCCATTGGTCTAAGGTGCCAGTGTCCTACATGTTTTCTTATCTCAGGCTTTCCTGATTGTGAACACTGATTGAGGATCAGATCTTTTAGTTGCAAGAACAAGCTCTGAGATTCCAGGTGACTAGATTCTGCTCAGGTTTTCCCCTGCCATCCAAACTGTGACTTGGGGCTATTCTCTGATTTACCAGTGGAAGCATCAGCATCTTCTCAATAATAAGAGCCCCATGTTCTGACCTCTTCCTCTATCCTTTTGCCTCTATTCTTATTTCTGGTTTTTTTTTTTCCTGTTGGTTTCTTTACTTTTAAATGGGGAAGTTGGATGAGGGCATCCTTCAGGTGCCTTCTAAAATCATAAATATAGAGATAGAAGGGACCTTACAAATCCTCGCATCCAACCTTTCATTTTGTAATTGAGAAATCTTGGACCCGGAGAGGTTCAAGAAGTGATTTAGCCTAGGTGACACATATTTCAAATGGCTTGGCCAGAATCTGAAGCCAGGTTTTCTGACTGCAAGTTCAGCAGTTTTACACTGTGCCAAATTACCTCTTGTTAAGACAATGCAGATACAACATTCTTCAGTGCCAACCCCATTTCTTGCCTCCTTCTTTCTCCCTATTTTCTCATTTTAAAAGTTTTTTTTTCCCTTCCATTTTTCCCTTCTCCTCACCTTTACGTGTTCTCTCTCTCTCTCTCTCTCTCTCTCTCTCTCTCTCTCTCTCTCTCTCTCTCTCTCTCTCTCTCTCTTTTGCCTTTATCTCTGTTACCATGCAATCTTCCCCTGTCCCTGGCCATGGGACACTGCCTTGGGATTGACTGCTTTGTGACTGAAGCAGGAGGATCTTGAACCTATTATTCTTTATCATGTGGTTTCTGAGCCTCAAGAAGGAAATTGCTGTGTCTATGTTATTTTCTTTAAACAAACCAAAACACCTGGTTGATGTTCCATGGCAGTTATACCATCTATTGGAGAGAAATCATTAGGTCTTCTTGCTTGGAACCTATTCAGGGAGCAGTCGGTCACTGTGCCCTCCTTGAGTCTGTGACAACTGTAATAAAAAAGGCCAAGTGGTTTCCTGTCCCTGTGACCTCTGTGGCATGGAGACCTTCTGTACAGCTAGCTTACCTCTCATTAATTCAGAAAACAGGATATCTAGGCCTGAGACCAAGATTGGAGGGGATTTTATTTTATTTTTTGCTCCTTGGGTTGGCTGGGAATTTGGTTAACTGCAATTGTTTCTTTCAATTGGTTACACAGTATCTCCCAATATTAATAGAGTGATAAAGCCTTTAGGTGTGAAAGGGGTGTTGGTGCAGAGGAAGGGAAAAACTTTCCTGCTGGAGAAGCACCCAATGTCTGTGGTATCCTGGTGGAGTAGTCCCTGTTCTGATACTGCCATTAGAGAGATACTTAAAAAAAGATGGTAGCCGTCTTGAGGAAGGAGGGGTCAGGGAGAAGGGAGGGAAGGAAAAAAAAAGAACTGTACATTATAAGTTTATTATATGTTTAAAATGAATAACAAGTTGTATTTAATATATTTGTAGTTTAATATGCAATCATATTTTTGTCATACTATGTTCTGGAAATGCTTGCTTTATTCTATAAATTAAAAGAAAAAAGAAAAAGAAAAATATAATTGGTCTAATTGTAAAAAGATATCTAAAAATTCACTGAAGGGAAGAACCACTTACAAAGCAGAATTGACCAAGTGGAAAAAGAGGAACAAAAGTTCATTAAAGAAATAATTCCTTAAAAATTAGAATTGGGCAAGTGAAAGATAATGACTCCATTAGATATTAAGGAACAATAAAACAAATTTAAACAATGAAAAAAAATAGAAGAAAATGTGAAATATTTCATGGGGGAAAATGATCTGGAAAATAGATCAAGGAAAAATAAGAGCAATTAAACCACCTGAAAGCCATGATAAAAAAAAAGAACCAAAATATCTTATTTCAATAAATTATCAAACAAAACTGCCCCATTATGCTAGAACCAGAGGCTAAAATAGAAATTGATAAAATCTCCTAATCACCTCCTAAAAGAGATCCTGAAATTAAAACTCCCATAAATATTGTTGCCAAGTTCCATAGCTCCCAAGTCAGAGAGAAATTATTGGAAGCAGCCACAAAGAAATAATTCTAATATTGTGAAGCCACAGTCAGAATCATACAAGATTTAATAGCTTCCATGTGAAAGGAGCAGAGGACTTGAAACATGGTCAGAAGTCCTGCTCCAAAAGCCTCAGGGGAAAACATGAGCAGGTTGCAGGCCATAGAGGACCTTAAGAAGGACTTTAAAAATCAAATAAGAGACGTGGAGGAAAAATTGGAAAGAGAAATGAGAAGGATGCAGGAAAAGTATGAAATGAGGGTCAACAGCCTGACTGAGGAAAACAACACCTTAAAAAATAGACTAACTCAAATGGCAAAGGAGGCCCAAAAGGGCAATGAGGAGAAGAATGCCTTAAAAAGTCGAATTTGCCAGATGGAAAAAGAATCTCAAAAATTCACTGAGGAGATTCACTCCTTCAGAGTTAAACTGGAGCAAATGGAAGCTAATGACTTTATGAGAAATCAAGATGCTGTTGAGCAGATCCAAACAAATGAAAGAGTAGAAGGCAATGTGAAATATCTCATGGGAAAAACCACTGACCTGGAAAATAGATCCAGGAGAGACAATTTAAAAATTATTGGACTACCTGAAAGCCATGATCAAAAAAAGAACCTAGAAGGAGCGGCTAGGTGGTGCAGTAAATAGAGTGTCAGCCCTGGAGTCAGAAGGACCTGAGTTCGGATCCGGCCTCAGACACACAAACAAAAACCTAGCCCTGTGACCTTGGGCAAGTTACTTAACCCCAATTGCCCTCCAAAAAGGCAAAAAAAAAAAAAGAACCTAGAAATCACCCTTCAAGAAATTCTCAAGGAAAATTGCCCTGATGTTTTAGATCCAGAGGGCAAAATAGAGGTATAGAGGTTGAAAGAATCCTCCTGAAAAAAATCCCAAAAAGAAAACTCCCAGGAATATTAAAGCCAGGTTCCAGAATTCCCAGATCAAGGAGAAAATACTACAAGCAGCCAGGAAGAAACAATTTCAATATTGTAGAAACACAATTAGAATAGCACAGGACCTGGCAGCTTCTACACTGAGGGATCGAAGGGCATGGAATATGATATTCCAGAGGGCAGAAGAGCTGGGATTGAACCCAAGGGTCACCTACCCAGCAAAACTGAGTATTTTGTTTCTGGGGAAAATATGGTCATTCAGTGGAATAGAGGACTTTCAAGCATTCTTGAGAAAAAAACCAGAGTTGAATAGAAAATTTGACATCCAGACACAAGAAGCAAGAGATGCCTGAGAAGGTAATCAGGGAAAAGAAATCAAAAGGAACTTATCAAAGTTGAACTATTTACATTCCTATATGGAAAAATAATAACTGTGACTGATGAAATCTTTCTCAGTATGAAAATAATGGAAGAAGGGTTTATGGTCATATGAATACATATGTGAATGTGTGTATATATGTTTACAGTTATATATGGATAGAGGGCATAGGTTGAATTTGTTGGGAAGGGAGGATACTCACGGGGTGAAATTATGAGGTGAGAGAGGAAAGAAGAGATAGATGTGGAGAGACAGGGTAGGGTAAACTATCTCATGTAGAAGAAGCAAGGGGAAGTGGCTGCAAGGGAGGGCAAGAATAGGAAGGCCAAAAGGCAAAACCACATTCTCATTGATATCTGGATATCTCAACCTACAGCAGAATAGGGGGAAGGGGGATGAGAGGAGGGATGATGGATAGGAGGGCATCCTTGGGGAGAGGGGAGGTTGGAAGTACCCACTATAGAAGAGGGACAGGATCGAGTAGGGAATGGACCAGGTGGGGGGTGGGATGGGTGGGAGGGAATTATAAGCTGCCTTGTACAATATATCTACTATGGTAATGTTTTGCATAGCTAGACATGTACAACATATACTGAATTACTTATCTTCCCAGAGGGAATGGGTGACAAGGGAGGAAGGGAATGGATCTGAAATTTGAGGTCTTAAAATTAAATGTTGCAAATATATATAAATACTATTATTAATACTATTTTGCTTGTAATTGGAAGATAAGATGTGCAGGCATTGGGACACAGAGATTCACCTTCCTCTAATGGAAAATTCTAAGGGGGTATGGGAGAAGATATGGGAGAGAGCAGATTGGAGGAAGTGATATCTTGTGGGACTGCTATTCTGGGAGGGTGGGTAGGGGAAAAAGAGGGGGGAAAATAATTGTAACTCAAAGTCTGGTGGAAATGATGTAAAACAGAAGTTAATAAAGCATTTGTTTAAAAATAAAGAAAAAAAATACAAGCAGAAAAAAGAGAGGATACTAAAACCAGAAGAAAGAATGAATAGTAAATCATCAAGGAAATTTCAAAGATCACCCAGTAAATATAAAATGAAGAAAAATATGGCTATATCTAATAAATCCTATATTTAGTGGTAAAATTTAACAATTTCAATCACAAACAGCCAAATTTTCCAGGAAGCCAGCAGAATATTTTCTTACATAAAGAAATAATTCATGGTATTATGAGGACATTCCACATGTAATAAGAAATTACATGAAGGAATGGAGGAGTATATTCCAAAATAAAGTGAATTGCAATCAAACATGGCATACCTTGAAAATATGATCCTAATCACCAATGACAAAATATGGATAAATATCTCAAGAGAGACATTTCTCTTTAGATGATAATATTAAATAGCCTTGTGGTGGGGAGGGGGAATGGAAGATGGGCAAAGGCAGATCATTATGAGGTTTTTAAAAAATCAAACAAATATGGTTTTAGAAAACAAAAAAGGTGAAGGTCATGATTAACAAAAACAATAATCCCCAAAGTTACCCAAAAGTAAATCAGAAAAATAGGCTAAATCTAGAAGTTTATTTAAAACTATATATCCTTTGAGGCAGTGCTGTTAATCTTAAATAGAAAGGCATCTCTGCAGCATGTGTATTGAGTTAGAAAACCACAAATTGTCATTATCTATAGAAAACTACAAATTGACATTATCTGTGCTGCATTGTATTTTTATTTATTTCATTAAACATCTCCAGTTAATTAATTTTTTTGAGGGCAATTGGGGTTAAGTAACTTGCCCAAGGTCACACGGCTAGGTTTTTGTTTGTGTGTGCGTTAAGTGTCTGAGGCTGGATCCGAACTGAAGTGCTTCTGACTTCAGGGCCAATGCTCTACTCACTGCGCCACCTAGCTGCCCCTCCAGTTAATTAATTTCAATACATGAAGTATTATAAAAAAAAAATATTTAAGACTCTCCCTCAATATCCTTATCAAGTTTCTTTGTGTTTTCCTTCTCATTCATCTTGCTTATGCTATCCTTTTGTTTTTGTCATTTTAATGGTTCTTTAAAACAAAAGTTTTAAATTATTTTATACAGTTCTTTACTGGTTTCTTCATATTGTCATTAATTGAAATCTTCATTTAATTCCTTTAATTTACTAAAATTGATTTGATTGTTCTCTTATTGTTGGAATTTTGCTGACTTCCAAGGTTTTTTTTTTTTAATTTCACAAATATAACTATAAAAATTTTTGATATGGTGCAGATTTTGGGGTTTTTTTTTTTAAAAAACTTTCAGGGCATATTTCCAGTATTGAATCAAAGGACATGTCACATTTTATAAGCTTTCTTTATATTTACAAAAAAGGTCACTGACTTTTCTCTGCTAAAATACATACAATTAAGGCCTAAATTCTACTTTACATATAATGTATACATTTAATTTTTGATAAGTCAAGTTGGATACATTATAGTGACTTTTCAAAGCTTCTGGTACACAGTAACTTAGAAGGTACTCTTCTCAATTCCAGAGTATCTCAATTTCCCAATGTAACCTATACTACACAAATTATTTATATAATTCTGACTGAATATTCAGATAATTGGATTTGGTTCCCAAATTACTTGGATTTTACAGTTCCTTTTCTTAAATATTTTCACATATAAGGCAGCTTTACAAATAGTGACAAGATTGAATATCAATCAAAATTTTATTTTCCTTATTGCGTACAAGTCACTATGCTAAATGCTGGGGAAAAGAAGGGGAAAAACCCTCTGCCTTCAAAAAGCTATTATTCCAAAAGATTTTCTTGAAAATGTTGTAGGTACATTTAAAAACCTCAGAAATTTTATTATAGATGTACAGTTCCTATGTAGAGTATAAGCAATTGAATTTAATTTGGTATTTCTCAAGCTCCTACTTTTTTTCATATAATTGCAAAAAAGTCCACAAGTCTTTATCAAAAATAGCTAATGACAAAAAAAAAAAAGAAATGAAAGTGTCATGTAGCAAGAAAAAGGTATAAAGATGGATAATCTAATAATTGTACAGGTATCCATAAAATATTAAAGCCAGTGAAAGGTTTTCAATACTTTGAGTGGATCTTGTCAACAGTTTATAGAAATACATTTTCAATAATTTCACAGCATAACAGTAGTATTATTTGGATGTGAAGGGAAGGGAATGATTTATTAAAAATCAAGTGTTTATAAAGTACCTATTATGTTCTACACACTGTGTTAGTCACTGACAATACAAGTACAAAGAAGGAAATAATCCTCACAAGAAGTTTACATTTCATTGGGGGAGATAACCCCTCCCCACACACATATCTGTAATGGGAATGTAAATTTATGTTGTTGCCATCTTTCTAAGATTATATTGTGTAAGATCTGCCCTGCCCCTAGATTAATTGCACCTGGAGCCTGTGGTGGGAGGCTTGTTTTTCAGGAACACCCACACCTTGGTGCTTTGTGATTGGGCAGTGGGTCAAGAGGGTTGTTATATTCTCTGAGTCAGGAGAAGGCTATATAAATTGATTTGAGGCATTGCTTTGGGGCTCACTTTGAGAAGTGTTGTGTGACTTGATCAGACAAGACTCTGGGCAGCTATTGCTGAGCTCCGTGGCTTTGAAGAACCCAGATGTTGATGCTTTGCTCACTGGTAACTGACTAGGTATGGATGTAATGGTGGACAGTTGGAGGCCTATCTGCAGAAATGTTTCTGTCTTATAACTTCTGCTTGTAACCTGTCCATATACTCTGAAGTTCAGGTGCTGAATTTTTCCCCTGAACTAGGTAAATTATATGTTTGATTGATTAAAGCAAGATTTGTAACCCATTTTGAGTTGCTTTCGTTTAGAAAAGCAGATCTAAGAACCTGTGTTGGCAGCCACCCTGGGGATGCTGGTGTGCTTGCTGCTACAACATCTCAAATATAGGATGAATAAATAAATGAATTATGAATATGAATGAATAACACATAATTAGAATGAATAAATAAAAATGGATGTAAAGACTTAAAGCATTTTCCTATCATTACCAAGGAATTCATACGTTTACTAGGACAACAGTTAACTTTATGTAGTATATTTCAATCTGTACCAGTGAAGATAGGACACAGGTCAACAAGATAAAAAACACATGGTACTGCTACTGTATTAAAACAAATGTAGGAGTCCTACCAAACTCTTTCTATGACACAAATATGGTACTGATTCCTAAATCAGGAAGAGATAAAACAGAGAAAGAAAATTATAGACCAATTTCCCTCATGAATTTAGATGCAAAAATTCTAAATAAAATATTAGTCAAAAGACTCCAACAACTTATCACAAAAATAATACACTCTGATCAGGTAGGATTCATTCCAGGAATGCAAGGATGGTTTAATATTAGGAAAACCATCAGTATAATCGAGCACATCAACAATAAAACTAGCAGAAACCACATGATCATCTCAATAGATGCAGAAAAGGCTTTTGACAAAGTACAACACCCATTCCTATTAAAAACACTAGAAAGTATAGGAATAAATGGAGCCTTCCTCAAAATAGTTGATAGCATCTATTTAAAACCATCAGCAAGTATTATATGCAATGGGGATAAACTAGAAGCCTTTCCAATAAGATCAGGAGTGAAACAAGGGTGTCCACTATCACCCCTCTTATTCAATCTGGTACTAGAAACACTAGCAGTAGCAATTAGAGAAGAAAAAGAAATCAAAGGAATCAAATTAGGTAAAGAAGTGACCAAGCTATCACTCTTCGCAGATGATATGATGATATACTTAGAGAATCCTAGAGAATCAAGTAAAAAACTACTAGAGACAATAAATAAATTTGGCAAAGTTGCAGGATATAAAATAAACCCACATAAATCCTCAGCATTCCTGTACATCTCTAATGAAACTCAACAGCAAGAGATAGAAAGAGAAATCCCATTTAAAGTCACTGTAGACATTATAAAATATTTGGGAATCTACTTGCCAAAACAAACCCAGAATCTATGTGATCACAACTACAAAACACTTCTCACACAAATAAAATCAGATTTAAATAGTTGGAAAAATATCAATTGCTCGTGGCTGGGTCGAGCTAATATAATAAAAATGACAATTTTACCCAAACTAAACTATATATTTAGTGCCATACCAATCAATTTACCATAAAAACTACTTTGTAGAGTTAGACAAAATAATAACAAAATTTATTTGGAAAAACAAACGGTCTAGAATATCAAGGGTATTAATGAAAAGAAATGCTAGGGAAGGTGGACTAGCTATGCCAGATCTTAATCTGTATTATACAGCAGCAGTCATCAAAACTGCTTGGTACTGGCAGAGGTATAGAGTAGTGGATCAATGGAATAGATTAGGTGCAGGAGACCCAGCAGTTAATGAATATAGCAATCTATTGTTCGATAAACCCAAAGACCCCAGTTTTTGGGATAAGAATGCACTATTTGACAAAAACTGCTGGGAAAACTGGAATACAGTATGGCAGAAACTGGGCATAGACCATTATCTAACACCATATGCCAAAATCAAGTCCAAATGGGTGCATGGGTACATAGGTGTAAAGGATTATACTGTAAGCAATTTGGGAAAGCAAGGAATGGTTTACCTGACAGATCTGTGGAGAGGGGAAGACTTTAGGACCAAACAAGAATTAGAGAGCATTATAAAATGCAAAATGGATAATTTTGATTACATTAAATTGAAAAGCTTCTGTACAAACAAAGCCAATGCAACCAAGATCAAGAGGGAGGTGGGAAATTGGGAAAGAATTTTTACAACTTGTGTTTCTGATAAAGGACTCATTTCTAAAATTTATAGAGAATTGAGCCAAATTTTTATGAATACAAGTCATTCCCCAATTGATAAATGGTCAAAGGATATGAACAGGAAGTTTTCAGAGAAAGAAATTAAAGATATCTATAAGCATATGAAGAAATGCTCTAAATCACTATTAATTAGAGAAATGCAAATCAAAACAACTCTGAGATACCACATCCCTCCAGTAAGATTGGCTAAGATGACAAAACAAGAAAGTGACAATTGTTGGAGAGGATGTGGACAAATTGGAACACTAATACATTGCTGGTGGAGTTGTGAACTTATCCAACCATTCTGGAGAACAATCTGGAATTATGCCCAAAGAATTATAAATAATTTCATACACTTTGACCCAACAATACCATTTCTAGGGTTATATCCCAAAGAGATCATAGAAGTGGGAGGAAGACCCATATGTACAAAAATATTTTAGCAGCCCTTTTTGTGGTTGCAAAGAATTGGAAACCAAAGGGGTGCCCATCAATTGGGGAATGGCTAAACAAGATGTGGTATATGAATGTAATGGAATATTATTGTGCTATAAGAAATGAGGAAGTGACGGATTTCATAATTACCTGGAGAGACTTATACAAACTGATGCTGAGCAAGAAGAGTAGAATCAGAAGAAATTTGTATACAATCACAGACATACCATATCTGTGATGACCAACTATGACAGACTGGACTCTTTTCAGCAATGCAGTGATATAAGTTAATCCCGAAAAACTCAAGAAAGTGAGAAATGTGCCATCCAGAGATATAACTAGAAAGAACTGAGCCTGAATCCTGATGGAAGCAAACTAAATAATCTTGTTCTTTTCATTGTTTGGTTTTATTTCTTCCTTACCATCTTTCATCCCACCTAGTACAATACGCCTTTGTAATTGGAATAATGTCTAATATGAATGCATTTGCAGATCCTATACTGGACTATATGCTGTTGTGTGGGGAGGGGGGAGGGAAGTAAAGGAAATTTGAAAATCAAGGAACTATGGAATTGAATCATGTTAACCGAAACTAAACTAATAAATTAATTAAAAAAACCAAACAAATGCAGGGTGCTAGGCTGAGACTACACACTTGAGACAATAAAGACTTGTCCTTTCCTTTTCAGCAAATCATAATAACTGAATGGTTCAGATACACTAATTTGTCACAGTCAAGTAGTCACTCCCTACATTAGGTATAGAATACACATACATGTTTCAAGTTGTGAATGGAATGAGCAGTGAGAGAAATATAACATACTTCTGTCCAGACCCCAACCTACAGAAAAAGCCTCTTGTTCTTTCTGATGCCATTGGGCTATTTTTCTCAGCTACTTCCAGTGCTGTCAGAAAGATGACTAGGAGATCATTCAGGAGCAGATGAGACTTTTTGCCTCCCCAGTCATGATTATATTACTTAAAGTCACATCTCTCTTTTTTAATAGGGTTTTTAATCATTAGCATTCATTTCCATCATTGCCTGAGTCTAGAGAACAAAGAAAATGAATTCCAGATTTATAAAGGGTAGAAATGATTCTAATGATTCTGAATGACTTTTATTAGGGTTTGTTAAATTTGTTTATCATTTTAATTTTATGCCTTTCCATTATTGGGTGTCTCTTTCTCTCTGTATATATGTGTGTATGTATGCATATATACATATATATGTATACACATATACACATACCTACATATATTTGCATTCATATGTATATATGCACATGCACATATAAACCCACCAAACCCTTAATTACAATTTCCCTTTGAAAATAATTGAAATGAGAAATATTAATGAAGAAATTTATATCTTTGTAAGATATCATCTTGCATATTATGTGAATACATGTCTGTGTGTATACACACACACACACACATCCATGTATATAAGTATACGTAAACTATTCCCCCCACACACACAACACACACACACACACACTTATTGCCTTCACAATTTTGAGAGTTCTCTGGTAATAGAAGGAAATGGGTTTCCCAAATTCCATGCCATCATGCTGTTTTTCTAAGTGGTTTATATCTGTTACAGGTTGTTTATTAATTCAGCTTGCTATTTACATTATAGTAATGTGAAAATCTCATACTACAAATTTGCAGGCTATTGGTGTTGAGATATCTTTCCTTTAAATAGTGTAATTCTTTAATTTCTTGCACTGTTTTAATCAACTTTATTATCTGTATCAATGATCATTAGCAGTAAAATAGAGTTAATTTTTGTAACTACAATAAGCAGATTTTGCTCATTCGTCATTGAATTGCTAACTGTACCCTTTGTAAGAATGATAGAAATGAAACCTTCTCCTTACATAGTCTCCATGGTCACATTGGGACCCAAATGGGTCTGCTCAGTGACGCAAAGGAGACTCACTGAAAATGCTGATAGATTTACCCAAAAAGGGGGGAAGGGATAAAAGACATAGAATGGTACATTCTTAGAATTTTGTAAGTAAAGGGAAGGATAGGGAGAGGAAGCAATGTAACAACAAAAATAAAGTAAGAGACAAAAATACCCAGATAGCGAAAAAGAGACAGAGCAAAGAGACACATGCAAAAACAGTGAGGTTGAATATAAATATTAGAAGTGGTAATTGAACTAACAAGTTTTAGAGGCTATATGAGTATATCAGTTTGAGTTATAGGATCCAACTATTTGACAGAGTAGTGGGGAAAATATGTAATTGAGAATTTGAGGAGCGAAAAGAAAGCTTTGGAACAACTATTCTCAGAAATGTGATGAAGTCAATTGAGGAGAATAAATTGATTGTCATGCAATAATAAGACACAATATAGGACAGATAGTAGAACTTTGTAGGGGAATCAATGCATTGTAGCCTGATTTCTATCAGCAATATTTGGCTTACTACTCAGGAGAAAAATTAGTATCAGATATTATGAGGTGTTCAAGGTTGGGGGTTAGCAGCACAGGGACAGAAGGCAAAAGTTGAAAAAGATAACATATTTTTTGTGATGGCTGTTTTATGTGTGTTTTATAGATTAGCTACCAATTAAAGTTTTCCCTCTCCATCTACTGACTAATGAAGTTTTATTTAAGAATTTCTATGAAGTAGTATCTTTATGAAACATTTATGCTCAATATCAATCAATACCACATGGAAATAGAAGTTCATTACTAGTTACTTGGATAATTCTTCTTTTCAAATCACCCTGGGATAAATTTACTCGATTGGCCAGGTTCTGTTCATTCTTTGCACTATTTGAGAAGCTCCTAAAACTTCCTCCTGCCACTACCTGTTATTCACAATCCATGGAATGATCTTAGTAGACAGATGATCTTTTGAACTAGCTTATGCTAGTTCTTGAACATTCAATTTCTTGAACATTAATAGCTTTTCTAGTAGCACCTAGTGTTTTTTATTCTTTTCCACTTAGTCTTAAAAAGCTTTAGTATTGTTCTCAGGGGCTATTCCCCAGCCTTAAATTCCAAACCATTTCGCTGAGAAGGCAAATATCATCAAGGAAATGTTTCCTTTAAATTACATAGTAGGAAACCAGAGTTCTGAGAAAATGCTTAAAGCTAATTGCACATTTTATCCCCCCTTGGGAAGTGAGGTTGTGATACCTGTGGTAGGTTAATGCTGCCACCTAAGAACCAAATGAAAGGAAAACCTTTTTGAACTTGGCAAAGGGCAGGTAATTAATTTCATCTCTTAGGTTCTAAATTAAATGTATGTCTCCTAGGTAGGATCTAAAAGCAAACAGCTGGAGTCAGTCCTCTTCCATACCACAGTCAGTAATAAGATTGAGACAAAAGGAACCTATGTTAGCATTGGCACACATTAATTGAATAGAGATTATAAAGTGAGATTCAACTTTGACTCTCAAAATATGTGCTATCCTTAAAGATCCAGGTCAATTTAGCAGCCACTGCCTTTGATCACCTAAGCTAGAAGTGATTATTTCTCCCTGTTCTTCACTACTATAACACCAAGTTTTCACTTTTGTTAAAAAGTCTTTTTTTTATATCATTGTCATTCCTAGATGCCACTTCCTACACCTCAGTGAGTCTTTCCTTGTGATAAGGAAAACCATTTATGTAAAACTGACCAAGCTAACTACAGTTTCTGAGTTCTTATGCATTAAAAACATATAGTCTCCTCAGTTAGCTTTTATTTTCTAAGTGTAAGAAAAGTGTTTGTTTCTCCATGTGTATTTGCTGACCATGTAGGTTATGTGTATGCTCCCATGGATATATATATAAGAAACACGAAGAAAACTGTAATTTCACCTACCCTTCAAAAGGAGACCTTTTTGATATGGAAGGTTTGGAATTTGTCTACAATAATCCTGGGGGTTTTCATTTTGGGGTCTCTTTTAGGAGATAATCATTGGATCCTTTCAATTTCTTTGTTACCCTCTGACTCTAGGATATCAGTGCAGTATTCTTTGATAATTTCATGAAAGATGATATGTAGGTTCTGTTTATTTTCATCATGGCTTTTAAGTAGATCAATAATTTTTAAATTATTTTTTCCTTGACCTGTTTTCTGAGTCAGTTTTCTTTTTCCAGTGAGAGAGTTCACATTTTCTTTTTGTCATTAAAATATATTGTTTCTTGGTGACTCATGGAGTCACTAACTTCCACTTACCCAATTCTAGTGTTTAAGGAATAATATTCTTTAGTGAGCTTTTGTGCTTTTTTTTTTACAGTTAGCAAATTTTACTTCATGAGGAGGACTTCTCTTCAATGAATTTTTAAAGTACCTTTTTTTTTTCATTTGAATAATGCTGCTTTTAGGGCATTCTTCTCTTTAGAGGACTTTTGTGCTTTTTTAAAAAAACAATTCATCAACTCTGTTTTTAAGGTGTTATTTCTTCATTATTTTTTGTGCTCATTTTACCAAGATTTTGATATTTCTTTTAATAATTTTCTTGCATCACTATCATTTCTTTTCCCAATTTCCCTTCTACCTCTCTCATTTGATTTTTAACATCCTTTTTGACTTCTCCCAGGTATTCTTTTTTTTTTAAGCAATTGGGGTTAAGTAACTTGCTCAAGGTTACACGGCTAGTCATTATTTATGTGTGGGTGCTCATTTTCTGAGGCCGGATTTGATCTCGGGTCATCCCAACTCCGAGGCCGGCGCTCTTACTCACTGCGCCACCTAGCCGCCCCTTCTCCCAGGTATTCTTGTCTTGTTTATATCCAATTCATGTTTTTTTTTTTTCTTTTTGAAACTTTGCTTGTAGTTACTTTGATGCTGTTTTCTTCTTCTGGGTTTGTGACTTGATCTTCCCTGTCACCATAGTTACTTGTCATGTTCAAGTTCTTTTGCTTTTTGTTTGCTCATTTTTCCACTCTATTTCTTGACTTTTATCTTTATAATAAAATTGACCTCTGCTATGAGGATGGAGGGGGCACTTTCCCAAGGTTTGGATCTTTAGCTTTTTTCAGAGCTAGTTCTTGGGAGGGGGGTGGGGTGGGGAACTGTAGGTTTTCAGTGCTTCCAAGGTGGTATGATCTGAGGAGAGATGTTGTGTGCTCTGTTCTTTACCCAGGAAAAGACCTTGCTCCCCTGTAGCCACCAGCTTTAGCACTCCTCCTGGCACTGGGATTGCAATCCAACCCTCCTGATCTGCAGCTACAAGTGCTAGCTCTTCCTTCCATCTTGGATGTGAGAAGAGGGTCCCTACTCCTCTATGAATGATCACATGTACTTCTCCCTACCCTGTAATAACTTCTGGGCCCTTGATTTCCTGCAGCCATAAAAGTTTTCACTCCTTTTGGATCTGGGACTACACTTCATGACTGAATATGAGCAATTCAACAGGGTTCTGAACCCAGTTCCTGTGAAGTGTCCCATGCATTCTCCTTCTGACCAGTTTTCCCAACCCCGCCCCCCACCACCTAATGAGCTCAGAACTCTTGAAACTATTATTGCTATCAGTATAGCTACCCTCAATGTGTAACCTGTGTTGCCTGCTTTACTTTCCTTGTGAGGCAGACCTTTCTTGATGGCCTCCTAAGTTGTCTTGGACTGAAAAAGGCTTTTACCCAAACTTATATGGTCTTTTGGGGAAACTTAGTTGAATGCTTTTCTACTCCTCCATCTTGCCTCCCACCAGCCAATCTTTTTGAATTCTCATGCATTCTATGTAGTAGTTAAACTGAGTAGCTTGTTTTGTTTTTTAAAGCAATTGGGGTTAAGTAACTTGCTCAAGGTTACACGGCTAGTCATTATTTATGCGTGGGTGCTCATTTTCTGAGGCTGGATGCAATCTTGGGTCATCCCAACTCCGAGGCTGGCACTCTTACTCACTGCGCCACCTAGCCTCCCCTAAACTGAGTAGCTTGTTGTTCCTAAAATGAGACATTTGATCTCCTGCTTCCATTCCCTTTACACAGAAAATTCTCCCTACTGCGTCATTCTTTCTCTATACTTCCTCCTATTGGAGTTTATAGCTTCCCACTTGTGCTTCTCCCTCCTTGATGTTTTTCCAAATCAACAAGTTCAATAATCTATTTTCACCTCATGGAAGTTCTTTGTATTCATTTTTTTAAATTTTATTTTTCTAAGTACATATCACTCCTCACCCCGAGGAGAATGCCTGTATATATTATATTTGTGAATTTTAATTGGATGTAAGTTCATGAACAGCAGGAACTATTTGTGAAATTGTTTTTTTTTTAATATATCCTAGAGAGCTATTCATATGGAACTGAACACATTGGTGTCCAACATTACTTAATGAATAAATAAATGAAATTCTGATCAATGTATTTGAACATAAGCCTTTGAAATACATTAAGATAGGGTGGTTAGGTGGTGCAGTGAATAGAGCACCGGCCATGGAGTCAGGAGGACCCAAGTTCAAATCATGTCTCAGACACTTAACACAAAACAACCCGTGTGACTTTGGGCAAGTCACTTAATCACAATTGCCCTACCTCCCCCCCCAAAAAAAAGCGAAAGAAAGAAAGAAAGAAAGAAAGAAAGAAAGAAAGAAAGAAAGAAAGAAAGAAAGAAAGAAAGAAAGAAAGAAAGAAAGAAAAGTTCATTAATATGATAGGGAATAAAAAAATGGGAAAATGTATCTCTCATTTAACTACTGAAAATTTTTTTTCTTTTTTGTTAGTACTAATTTTTATTATTTATTACTACATAGCTTCCTTTAAATACCAAGACAAGTTGTGTTGGTATAATCAATAGAACTTCAGAAGAAATTAAAGAAAAACAATAGTTAACAAATGGATGAAAATATGGTTATTTTTACAATTATTAATAATGATTATAATTTTATAATTTTGCATGTAGGTAATAGTGACAACAGTAAGTAGCACTTAGATAACACTTTAGTGTTTTTCAAGTGGAGAAGCACATTATTTTTAGTCCTCAAAACAATTCTGGAAAGCTTTTTCATTTAACAGGTTAGGAAACTGAGGAAGACAGATCTAAAGTGATTCTCCTAGTCACATAATAAGCTTCCAACACAGGATTTAACTCATTTTCTTGATTCATAATTCAGCACTCTAATATATTCTACCCTGGAAGAATTCCTTATTTCCTTCAAAATTCAACTGAAACATTATCTTGTAGATAAAACTTGTCCCCATTCTACCATTTGTCATTTAAATTGTCTTTGTCATAAATTTATGTCTTTGCCTTAATGTCTCCAATGGAAGGCTTTCTCTCATCACCACTGCTTCTTATAATTCCTAACTTCCTTCAAAACAGCTCAAATACAACTTTCTCCATGTGGCATTTTCTAATCTCTCCAGTTACCAGTATCTTTCCTTCTGATGTTACTCTTTGCGGATGATTACGAGTATATGTATGACCCCTTTGGTCTTCTTTTTTAGTGTAAGCTCCTTGGGAATATGGGCTACTTTTACCATTTCTTTGTATCATTAGTGCTAAAGAAAGCACTGAACATAGTAAGTACACAATAAATGCTGCCTAATTGATTCTATCTCACTAAATACTCTGAAGTGTGGGGTCCCAGGAAGTAGAACACTGTGTTTAGAGGAAGAAATACAAAAATTCAAATCCATTCTCTGAAATTTACTGGCTATGTGACTCTGAGCAAGTAATTTTACTTTGCCTCAGTTTCCTAACTATAAAATGGAAAAAAAAATGGTTGTGAGGGTCAAATGAGATAATATTTGCAAAGGGCTTAGTATAGTGCCTGACACATAGTGGGATCTTAATAAGATCTTCTTCCCCTTCATTTTCAATAAGAACTTCTCCCCCTTCATTTTTCTTTCTTTCCTTCCTTACCTTCAAGCTGTGGGAAGCAAAAAGCTTTAAAAAGGTACAGAGCTAGTACAGGAAGTCAAATCAAAGGGGAACAAGTTATCTTCAGTCTATTTGCTGCTGAAGAAATAGGAAGAATGGGTCCAGTGGGTCTATAGAAGATGAATTTATATCCTAATATTCAGCACCAAAAAAAAGTTATGTTGGGTACTTTTAGGATATTCTGTAGCAGGTTAGGTATAAAATAAGATAGCCTTACATTTTTTTTTTTGTTAAATGTATTTACATAAGTATTTTTTTTTGTCTCTACCATAAATAAAAAAGAAAATATTTTCTTTTTGTATTTCCTTGCTCAGTGACTGGCACAGCGGATAACATAACTGTGTTTCAATTAAATGCTTGTTGATTGATTGTGGCTTGTCTCAGGATCATTTTCATTTCAATTCTATTGAAAAGCATGTTTTTATATAATAATAAAATTAATAATTACACAGATTATTTATATTTTTAAACTGGGTGGAAAATTACCTAGGGAAAAAAGCTTTTACAAATAATAATAATGACGGGTCACCATTATTTAAAAAGAAGACATGATTTTAAATGGTCTACTTATTGACACAATGCTGTTTATAAGTTGGAAAATATTAGATTTTTTTACTACTTGGAATTACTCAACTATGTTGTAGCAGCTACACAGTTTAAAACAAAACAAAACAAAACAACAACTTTTTCTTTTTTTCTTTTCTTTTTTTTTTTTTTTTTAAGCAATTGGGGTTAAGTAACTTGCTCAAGGTTACACGGCTAGTCATTTGATTTATGCGTGGGTGCTCATTTTCTGAGGCCGGATCTGATCTCGGGTCATACAAACTCCGGGGCCAGCGCTCTTACTCACTGCGCCACCTAGCCGCCCCTTTAGGGCAATTGGGGTTAAGTAACTTGCCCAAGGTTACATGGCTAGGTTTTTGTTTTGTGCGGATTAAGTGTCAGAGGCCGGCTCCGAACTCAGGTCCTTCTGATTCCAGGGCCGGTGCTCTATTCACTGCGCCACCTAGCCGCCCCAACAAAAATTTTTTCAAGGAGGCTAGGTACACAGTGAATAGTGCGCGAGCCCTGGAGTCAGGAGGACCTGAATTCAAATCCTGCCCCAGGCACTTGACAAACTTACTAGCCATCTGACTTTGGACAAGTCACTTAACTCCAATTGCCCTCCAAAAAAAAAAAAAAACTTGTTGGAGACATATTTGTGTATAACACACATACACAAATGTGCATAAATAACATATACTTACGTGTAAGTGGAAAAACTCTGTGTTCTTTTTTGCATTTCAAGATGAAAAATAATATATGTAGTTATTTCAAGTACTTCTCTTGGTTTAGTCAGAATTTAACAAATTACTTAAACATCGAATTCACCTTGCTTTGGGAGGATCTATTTTGGGATTTCTCCCATTTCTGCAATTTCTCCCATTTTTGGAGTCAAAAGTTACAGTCTATAAAGAGTCTTTAACAGTAACTTAAAAAAAGAATGAAAAAAAAACTCTTACTTTGTAACACATAGAAAATCAATGAATATGTGAATTTGGTAAGCACTTTGTAATAGTATAATAAAAAATGATGTTTAAAATTCAAAACCATATTGAACTGCATTTAGAACATAGACAAAATTCAAAGAACATTATAATAGTTTATTTAAAAGTCCTTCCTTCCATATAAATAAAATTTACCTTTTCCTAGACAAGTTGCTTTTAGTCTGTGTATTCTCCCCAAATCTTGTTGACTGACACTTGATACTTTTGTTAATGTTATCAATATTATCATCTATTATTCATTCATAAATCAATAAACATTTGCTTATTAAGCACTTACTAAGTGTCAGACAGTGTACCAAGCTCTAGAGGATATAAATAAAAGCAGAAACAATTTTTATACTCAAGGGGCATACATTATAACAGTGGAGATGACATGTAAATAAATATGAACATAGACGATATATATAGAGTAGATGGAAAACATTATGGGAAAGATAGTATTAGTATACAGGAAGCCAAGGAAAGGACTCCTTTAGAAGGTAGGTTTGAACTGAGTCTTAAAATAAGCTGAGGAAGGTAAGAAATAGATGTAATTGGTCAGCACATTTCTGGCTTGGGCCACACTCAGAGAAAAGGTGTGCAGGTAGAAGATAGAATTTCCTCTACTAGAAAATTCAGGTAGGCTTCTATAGCTAGACCAAACAATGCATTAGGAGGAATAAAGTGTAAAAGGAATGTAAACTTAGGAAGGGAGCAAGTTTTGAACAGTGATAAATGACAGAGGAGTTTAGACATAATTTCAGATATAATAGTCATTGGCACTCACTGAACAGACTCAAGCTTAAGAAAAAAAAATTACCCCTGATACTGATGTATTTTGCAACTCTGATTCTGACATGATGATCTTTGCCAAAATGAGTCAATTTCTTCTTATCTTGAAATTTCTGTCAGAATCTTGGGCACTTTTTATTAATTTTTTTAAATTTTTTAAATATTTTTGCTTTTTGGAGGGCAATTGGGGTTAAGTAACTTGCCCAAGTTCACACAGCTAGGTTTTTTGGTTTGTGTGGGTTAAGTGTCTGAGGCCGGATACTAACTCAGGTCCTTCTGACTCCAGGGCCGGTGCTCTACTCACTGTGCCACCTAGCCGCCCTCTTTTTATTGATTTTTTACTTCTATTTTTTGGGACACTTTATCTTAGAATTTCCCTCTGAACCTAGAGTCTTTTCACTCTGTAGAATGCCCCACCTTACTCCTATTTCTGAGCGCCTAATTTTGTAAATTTTAGCAATACTTGAAATTAACAATAATAAAATTAACATCTTGAGAACATTTGCAAAATTGTTTTGTCAAGGACTTTCCCTCTCTATATGGGAATATTTACATACTCTATAGAGGTGCATTTGCTTTAAAGTTTTTTTAGAGTGGATAGTTTTTGATTAATTTAAGAGACACTGAAGATTTGTACAGAATGGCTCATCTATGATTACTTGCTGAAATGGAAGTGATATTGTAGGTAAAATTGTTAGAGTATACTCTGCTTCTAAATTATGTCCAGAAGGATACTTATATGACATTTCCCACAGTTCATGCCACATAACTCTATATGCATTTCCTTAAGAGCAGGAACTGCTTGTCTTATTCTTTTTAATGTCTCCCATTTTGCCTTTTGTGCAGCCATGAAAGTTTTAGATTCTCAAATCTATGTTGAATGAATGGTTGAAAGACTTACTTGGTCACACTCTATTTCCATTTGATTAGCCTTCCTATGGACATCCCATAACACAATATTTTTCTTTCTTGATCATTAGATGTTAAGAAAATAATGTCATTTATTCTTTACGTAGTCTTAAATCTCTCATAAAATAAGAACATATTCATTAAATTCCTGAAATGATATGTTGCTACAATTCTCAAATTGTCCCTAGTTAATGACAAGACATGGCATCATACTCTATGTAGGATAAAAAAAAAAAGATGGCTCTTATAAGGCAGAGTCCATATCCTGGTTTAACTTATGGTCACGTAAGAAGGTCAGTGGGAATTTAACTATTCTAGATTTAAATGAATTGAAAGAAGTAAAAGAAATGAAGCCCAAAATTCATACAGTAGATAAGTACCAAAACTATGCCATATGAAATCCAAGAGCTATTAATATCATTATAGTTTATATGTGTTCATGATTTAAGGTTGCAAATATACATACATATACATATTTTTGATGTAGAAACAGGTGTTATCTCTTTTTTATAGGAAATAATAAAGCTTAGAATCAGTTTAGTGACACCTTAGGGTGATACAACTAGTAACTAGTGTCAAAGTTGTCATAATGATTTATACCTAAATTTCTGCTGATTACAATTCTATAATTTCATTCAGAATTTCAATTAATTTCTTAGTTTTTTATTTTTGGTTTGGGTATTTTGCCACCAACACAAATAGACAACTGTTCCCTGTACAACAATCATAGTACGTGGCATTCAAGAATTTTATTGAAACCCTCCACCTCAAAATATATTTCCAGTTCATACAAATCTAGCATAGAGTTATTGGATATGTACTTGAAAGCACTGATCATGGTACTACATGCCAGATTTTATGTTTTGGTGGCATGGAGGGGGACTATAGAACAGAAGAAGGGTTTTTATGGAATGGGATATCAGGCTTTATGTAGAAAATATGATACCTTTCAGCTGAGATTTATATGAGCACAAACATAAGCACAATCATTTTATATATCCCTAAGGTTCTCATTATCCTGCTCATTGTTCCAAAACATCTTATCCATCCTCTAATCTCCTATGGTCCCATCTCCTTCTACCCTTTCAGTTTAGTATTTTTGCCTCTTATTTCACCATAAAAATTGGAGCCATTTACCATAAGTTATTTCTTCTCCCCTATTCACATTTCACATAATTCAGATCAAGCACTATCTCTTTCATCTTTTTCTCACATGAAAAGACGAGCCTCCTTTTTTTTTCAAGTTTAACTCTTCTACATATACAAGTGAACCCATTCCATCCTATCTTACCCAAAATATTTTCCCCTCTATCATCACCCCATTCAAAATTACCTAAGTATCACAAATTCCACCATACTCCCAATTATTCAGGATTGTCACTTCGCTTTTATTCTTAATTCCTCACTCCCTCTAACCACACACTACCCCAGCTACCCTGTTACCAATACCTGGTGATTTTACTTTTGTTATATTTTACTATATGCCCCATTCTTTCTCCGGACTCTTTGAAAACCCTGGGGTAGACCCTCATCACCTCATTCTTGGATTATTGTTTAAAAAATGTCCTGCTTGCCATAAATATTTCCACACATTGGTTCCTGCTTTGCTAATCTATGAAAGTTTTATTCCTAAATGCCATGTTTGGGAGAGGATTCTGGGTAGATTGCAGAGTAGGTCAGAAAATTCCAAGCTTTCCAGATTTTCCCTACAAACATGAAAAAGTAGCGCCTCATAGAGAACCTAGAGAGGAAAAAAAAATATAAACAATAGTTGGAGCATAAGAGTATTCCTCCTGGGATAATGAGAGATCTCAATAAAAATTCCAGGACCAAGGTTTGGTCCCTGTGAAGAGTAAACACCTCTAGGTTAGAAGCAATGGGGCAGGACTACACTGGCTGTGGGCTCTCACAGGAGGGAAGAATGCTTGGTTTTGGTTCCAGGCCAGAGGAAAGAACTGAAGGAGAATCTGAGGCTAGAGGAAACATCTCCCATATCCTAGTACCAGAGGTGATTTTTAATGATAAGCTGCTAAAAAAAAATTTTAATTTACAGGAAAAAAGACAAAGGACCCAACTAAAGAAAGACATTACGTGAACAGAGAAGACCAGGGTTTGTTTTCTTTCTTTCTTTCCTTCTTTCTTTCTTTCTTTCTTTCTTTCTTTCTTTCTTTCTTTCTTTCTTTCTTTCTTTTCTTTTCTTTTTCTTTTTTTGGTCTTTTTCTTCAGAGAGGGAAAGGAAGGGCAATTGGAGCTAAGTGACTTGCCCAAGGTCACACAGCTAGTAAGTGTTAAGTGTATGGGGTCAGGTCTAAACTAATGTCCTCCTGATTTCAGGGCCAGTGCTCTATTCACTTCACCACTTAGTTGCCTCCAGGGTACATTTCCAAAAGAGGATAATGAAGCAAAAACCAAAAAAAAAAAAAAAACCAAAAAAACCTCTCCTGCCCCAAATGTCAAATGTCAAATCATCACCTGCCCAAAAAAGATCTGATAAAAGAACTTTAAAAAGACTTTTCAAATCAAATGAGAGAGACTGATGAAAAAATTTAAAAATAAGAGCAATCCAAGAAAGACAAGATTATGAAAATAAACTTAACTAGAAAAGGAGATCCAGAACCTTAACAAAGAAAATTACTTAAAAATTAGAATTGGGAAAGTGGAAGCCATAAAAGTTTTAAGAAACAAGAAAAATAATAAAACAACATCCACAGAATAAAACAAAATAGAAGAGAATGTGAAATATCATTATAAAAAAGTGATCTGGAGAACAGATCAAGAAAACAAGAGAACAATTGGAATATTTGAAAGCTACAATAAAAGAAGAATCTTCATACAATAGTTCAATAAATAATTAAATAAAATTGTCCTGAAGTATTAGAAAAGGAGAGGAAAGTAGAGATACAAATAAATAAATAAATAAATGAATGAATAAATAAATAACCACCTGAAAGAGATCCTCTGAAGAAAACTTATAGGAATATTATAGTCAAGTTCCTAAATCACCAGATCAAGGAGAGATATTATGAACAGCAACAAAAAACAATTCAAATATTGTGGAGCCACAATAAGAATCATAAAGTGCATTCTGATCACATCACCTCCCATTCCATAAACTCCAGTGGCTCCCTGTTACTTCTAAGATCAAATATAAAGTCTTCTGTTTGGCATTCAAAACCCTTCAAGACCTGCCCTACATGACACCTTCTCATCTTCTTTCAACTCACAACCTCCCCTTCAGGCACTTAT
Source organism: Gymnobelideus leadbeateri (assembly GCA_011680675.1). NCBI lineage: Eukaryota > Metazoa > Chordata > Mammalia > Diprotodontia > Petauridae > Gymnobelideus > Gymnobelideus leadbeateri. The sequence goes on along the minus strand of WOXC01010383.1, from coordinate 97,829 downwards.
TCACTCAGTGACATTGGTTCCTTATCTGTTCCCTGAACAGTATACTCCATCTTCCACTCTGATATATTTTCACAGCCTGTTCCACATGCCTGGAATACTCTCCCTCCTTAACTCTACCTTTTGACTTCCTTCAGTTCCCAGATTCATTGATAGCTCCAATTCCCATATTCTAATGGAAGCCTTTCCTGATATCTCTTTATTCTACTATCTTCCCTCTATTGATTATCTCCATTGATCCTGTATATAGTTTGTTTTTACATAGTTATTTGCAGTTGTCTCCTTCCTTAGATTGTGACCTCCTACAGATTAGAGACTCTATTTTAGTATTCTTTGTATCCCCAGCTGTAATGGAAATGCAAATTTAAAGATCTTCCCTGCCCCTAGGCCCTTTGGTGGGCTTGAGAGACTCTGAGAACCTTCCTTGATTTGAAAATATACTCTGCCTCTTAACAGGCTGAATGTGGTTACATGGAGCCTGTGGCAGAAGGCTTGGTTTTTCAGGAATGTCCACACCTTGATGCTGTGTGATTGGGCAGTGGGTCAAGAGGGTGGTTACATTCTCTGACCCAGGAGAAGGATATATATCCCTGATGTGAGGCATTGCTTTGGGGCTCACCTTGAGAAGTGTTGTGTGATTTGAGCAGATGAGACTCTGGGCAGCTGTTGAGAGGCCCCCGACTTTGAAAACCCAGATGTTGATGCTTCCCTCTCTGGTAACTATGATTTGGTATTGATGTAATGGTCAGACAGTTTGGAAGCCTGTCTGCTTGATCTGTTTGTTTCTCTCTCTTGTAAGTTCTGTCTATATTCTTTGAAGTTTGGGGTGCTGACTTTTTCCCCTGAACTAGGTAAATGATATATGTTTGATTGATTAAAGTAAGCTTGTTAACCCATTTTGAGTTGCTTTCCTTTAGAATAGCAAATCTAAGAACCTGTGTTGGCAGTCACCCTGGGGATGTTGGGGTGCTTGCCGCTACACCAGCATATATCACATTTTCTGGAACAGAGCAGATGCTAAATAAATGTTTATTTTACACCCATGCTCTTCCCCCCTACACATATATGCACAATATATATGTGTGTACATATTATAGAGAAAAAAAAGGGGTTGAATAAGAAAGTCACTTTTGACCACTGAATATTTTTGAAACATTTTTTAATAATCTAAATAATTTGTTTTTGTTTTTCATTATTTCCCCATCTATACTTTTGACTTCCATGGTTTTAGGAACTTTCAGTTAGTAAATTTCCTGCATCAATGCCAATAATCAACTAGTGCAAATTAGTAACAAAGGACATATGAAGGAAGATGTTATCTGTATCCAGAGGAAATATATATATACACACATAAATATGTGTGTATACAATATATACAAATACATATTGCATGCATATGCACATATTTGTGTCTAATGGTAGTCATCTCTAGGGTGGGGGACGGAAGAAAAAAGGGAAAAAGTTACACTATAACTTTATTATATAGTTAAAAAGGAAGAGCAAATTATACATAATAGATGTGCAGTTTCATATATGTTTCCTATTCTACTATACTATGGATATGCTTGTTTTATTTCTTAAGTTAGGAATGAAATAGAGTCTTAAAGAATCCATTTTAAAATCATTTTACAGTTTTGTTTGCTTGGAGTGTTGTTTTCAGTGAGCTATCCAGGGACATACAAATTATGTGTCAGAGATAAAACTTCATTTTTCATCTTTCTGAACATTTTCCTACCTCTCTGTCCATTAACTCATGCTTCCTGGTGGTTCCATTTAATACTTGACCTCTGTTTAGAAAGTGCTTTGTGTATATTCTATAATGTATTGCTTATGAAATGATTTAGAATTCTACTTTTGAATTATTTCACTTCATTCAGAGCTCTGATTTTTATTACTTTGTAGCTCAAAAAAAAAAAAAAATTCAATAGCTCCCTCTATCCAAATGAGAAAATATCAAGTATTTTAGCTTAATACATTCAAAGCCTTTATCTTAGTCAAATTATGAAAAGTCACATTGATACATTTCCTTACACCAGACAACCACCTAAAGAAAATATAATCAAACATTGCTATAAAAATAGATGCAACTGTTCAGATGTATAAAAATGCTAACATTGATGCCCCCTATTCATCTAATGACTATTAGGCAATGTCGTCTTTCAGATGGCACTTAAAATCAAGCAATTTCTTTTGGTATAACCAAGGGTAATGTGATTAAATCACATTAGTTGAGTTTTATGTAGTTAACACAAGGGGAAAAGTGTGACAATGCATTACTAAAAGAAAGGAGTCACGTAGATAGAATTAGAGGAGAGGAGATGAGTTATCCCTCTGCCTCTATTTTTTTTTTCATTTCCTGACCTCTGATCACTAATAATTTTGACAGCTTGTACTTTCAAAATTCCAACTTTTTCTTCCTAAGTTAATGAATATAATCATTACATGAGTAACAACAATGATCTTAAATAAAGGATATTTATTGATTCTATATTCATTTAAATAATTAATGAATTCTAATTGCTGTAGTTAATTAGTGGTACTCTAGATGAGTAAAGGAACTAGTGAATTAAGGAGGAAATTGATGTAAATCAACTTTGGGAATACTGGAATAGGGAGGGGAAATACACATTAAAATTGTATTCCCTTCTAATGTTTCGTATTTTTCATCCTATGATTTTAGTCACTGCATCTGGTTTCATGATAAAATATTAATCCTTGTTTAGATATATCTACATAATCGTCTCCTGTAAAATGTGATAAAGAGCATATAAAATGACCATGCAAATCATTTTCTATACATGCAATTTTATTTAGCTACATTTCTAATTTTAAAACTAAAAATAATTGTTAAGCCCATTTTAAATTAAATATCTGATTCCCATATATTATTACACAAAATAAGATTTTAACTTATACATTATCAATATTGAATATATATATATATATATATATATATATAAATTTACATTAATTTCCTCTCAGCTGCTTCCTTGCTAATAACACATCTAACAGCCTCTTTCTCAGTAACATAACTTGAATCTACTTATTCCTTTCTGACATTTTTTTTCTGAAATGACTCCCTTACCAGAGCAAGCCACCAAGTCTCTGACTGACAGTAACTCCACATTTTTTTACCCCACTGTGGGGTGAGTTTCTAATGTGAGTTTCAGTATTTGCATCACTCTATGTATTTGAAAGATATAATGAATATTGAACTTGCCAAAGGCTGTGTGCTCTGGGTGACTGTGTTGCTATACGAAGTGTTAAATGCTATCAAGACTCAGTATAGGGAATATACAGAAGCTATAGAATACATCCCTTTAGCCCTGACTCAATCTTCCAATGAGTCTACATTAACTTTCCAATCAATACATCTTAACGGTTTCTCTATACCTATTTTTTCATTCGCGTTTCTGTACATCTCAAACTTTACTTCACCATCTTTAAGACTCATCTCAAACTCCAATTCTAAAAAGAAACTCTTCTTCCCAGCTTTTAGTGCCTTGGCCCCACCCCTTCTCTCTCTCTCTCTCTCTCTCTCTCTCTCTCTCTCTCTCTCTCTCTCTCTCTCTCTCTCTCTCTCTCTCTCTCTCTCCCTCTCTCCTTGAGGCACTTGAATAATAATTTGCTTTTGTTTTTGTATCTCTACTACTTAACACAAATGATTTTTTCTAAAATTCTATACCTTCTTATATGAATTAGTCCAAGTATACCTTACTTATCTACTTGTATTACCATGATAACAAAAGCTTCTACTGATTATTACTCAAACCTCTCCCACAGTTGTTTTTTTTTTACCTCAACTAATCATTCTCCTTATTAATGTTCCTTGACAAATTTCTACCATATCAAATCCTACCTATTTCAATCAGCCTTTACTTGTTTTACTAGTCAGAAGTTATCACCTATTTTCTAAATTAATGTACAATGACTATAGAAAAGGGAACATTTTCTTTTCAAATAGAAGGAAGATGATTGACAGAAATTCTAGGAATATATGATGAAGACATTACTTCACCAAGTAGCAGAAGAGGCCAGGCATAATTATGTACCATTATATAAAATTACATTTCATAAACAGGTTAAGAATAGGCACCACAGACATAACAATGTAAACTAATTCATAAAATACACTGAGTAAGTAAAAGGGAGTTCAAAAGTGTAATAACAAACTTCATGGATCTATATAACTAATACAAGTTCAATTCTCCATCCTTGATCAGTTTTCCTGGATTATCTGAAATATCTCATTGTCTAGCAGCTGTCAAATATATATTTTAATTAGGTAGTAATAAAGTAATATAAGTAGGTAAAGCATTCAATCATTTTTCCTCTTTGCAAGGACATCTGTGAGGTAGAAAGAAAGCATTCTTTATTCTTGTAAGAATTTACAAATTATAAAACTCTAAAATGTGAACCTTGAGTACACAATATCACTCAGAATTATTAGAAGTGGAAATATTATTAAGAAGGTTAAAAAGGATATTTTGCTTTACTTACCATAAAAATGATGCCCTAACTATGCTCTAAAGACCATCAGGAATGTAGTTAAAACTTTGTTACTTTTTTAATATTTAATAATTTCAGTTTAATGAACAACTAGATGTACATGGGTTTAGTTATAACCTAATTAAATTCACAAAACATTTATTAAATTCTTATCACATGTGGGACTTTGGTCTACATGTTGGATATCCAAAAATAAAAATAACACAATATGTGCCCTGAAGGAACTGAGAGGTACTCTGGTACAAATGAGATAATATAGGTGAAAGCTTCAAAACCTTAAAACACTGGGAAAAATCTCAGTTGTTTGTTATCATATTAATTATTTCTCTCTTTTTGTATTTGATAGAGTTTAGGTGGAAATATTAGTAGCATGAGTTTTTATCCTATTATTTTTCCTTTATTTTTAATGCCTGGTAGAGTACAGCATAGGTATATTATTATTTATATTTTGAATTAAATTAGATGCTTGGGATACAGACTCATCTGTTGATGCATTAAATGTATATTTTAAACAGTAGCTATGCATAGGTTTTCAGGAATATGTACTTCCTTTTGGTCCCACAAGGTTCTGATTTTTTCATATATATATATATATATTTTTTTTTCTCTCTCTCTTATTCTATGTTGTTGGGAGACAGTGGGTATTTGGTATCATAAACCAGTTGAAAACATTCTTCTTAAATTTTGGTGGGCCAACGTTACTCTTGCACACTTATGGATGACTTTTTTTTTTTTTTTTAGCAATTGGGGTTAAGTAACTTGCTCAAGGTTACACGGCTAGTCATTATTTATGTGTGGGTGCTCATTTTCTGAGGCCGGATTTGATCTCGGGTCATCCCAACTCCGAGGCCAGTGCTCTTACTCACTGCGCCACCTAGCCACCCCTTTTAGGGCAATTGGGGTTAAGTAACTTGCCCAAGGTCACAAGGCTAGGTTTTTGTTTGTGTGGGTTAAGTGTCTGAGGCCGGATCCGAACTCAGGTCGTTCTGACGCCAGGGCCGGCACTCTACTCACTGTGCCATCTAGCTGCCTGGATGACAACTTTTTCCAGTTTAATTATCTAGCTTCAATAAAATTTATTCTTTAAATTGAGAGCTAGTCTTTGGGTTAGGAAGGCCCATTTTCAAGTCCTATCTTTAAGTTGTCACTCAAGTCAAGTCATTTAAAATTTCAGTGGTCTGGGCAGCTTTCTGAAATGTTAAGTCCTAAGTAAGGGGAAGGGTGGAGAATAAATTTATGTAGTACCTACTTTGTACCAAAGACTATGAAATCTCTTTAGAAATATTATTTCATTTGATCCTTGCAATAACTTTGTGATGTAGATGCTGTTTTAAACAATATTTTTAGTTGTATAAAGTGGGGCAAAAAATATTACAATGACTTCTCCAAGGACACAAAGCTTAGAAAATTAGGAGTCTTCATTTAAACTCAAGTGCTCCTGATTCAAAACCTAGCATTCTATCTATTGCATGATGACCTTCTATGGTTGCATATATTTCTACAGTTTCTAGTGGGTGAAGAATATCCTTGTGCTGTTTGAAATATTTTCCTAAATATATCAGATCACAAAGGCATTGGGAGAAGGTACTGTTCAGTGATTTTTTAAAATTGTTAATTAATTAATTTACTTTTAGTTATCAACATTCATTTCCAAAAGATTTTGAGTTAAAATTTTTCTCTCCCCATCTTTCCCCTACCCACCCCAAAATATCAAGTCTACTGAATACCTCTTCCCCCAATCTGTTATCTCTTATATCCTTCCCCTTAAACCCCTAACTTTCTAGTAGGGCAAGATGGGTTTCTATACCCCAGTACCTGTATATCTTATTTCCCAATTCCATGTAAAAAAAAGCAATTTTAAACACTTGTTTTTAAAACTTTGAATTCCAGACATATTTTCCTTCTTCCCTCCTCACCCACCCCCACTGGGAAGATGAGCAATTCAACATACATTGTACATGTATAGCTACCCAAATCATTCCCATAGTAGTTATATTGTGGAAGACTAACTATATTTCCCTCCATCCTATCCCACCCCCCACTTATTCTATTTTTCTCTTTGACACCCTTCCTTTTCAAAAATGTTTGCTTCTACCAACCCTCTGCCCCAATCTGCCCTCCCTTATATCCTCCCCACCTTATCCCCAACCCACCTATTTTCTTGTAGGGTAAGATACCCATTTGAGTATGTATGTTATTCCTTCCTTAGGGCAAATTCAATAACAATCAGGTTGTCCCATTCTCTGTCACATCCTGCTCTTCCCCTCCATTGTAACCATATTCTCTTGGCTCTTTTATATGAGATAATTTACCCAAATCTATCACGCCCTTTCTTATTTTCCCAATAAACTCCTCTCTTGCTTCTTAATTTTATTTTTTAGATGTCATCCTTCCATATTCAACTCATCCTGTGCCCTCTATATATGTATACATGAACATACAAATGCCTACATTCACATATATATTTATATACACATGCATCCTCCTATATATACACACATATATGTATGTATACATACATACATATATATACACATACATACATATATATTTGCTTCAGCTATCCTCATACTGTTGTACCCCAATAAAGGGAGACAGAAGATCCCCGAGATTTTCAAGGTTCTGATTACACAGTAGAGTGAACTCTCTATTTATTCAGTAACAAATTAAGGCAGAAATTAAAATGCAGCATTTACAATGTAAAGCTTAACCACTTATCACTAAAGTGGCCACATTGTTTTCACCAAATTGGTCACAAAGTTTTCAACAAAATGCATTCATTTAGTAACTCAATCGTTGTTAAGGAAGCAAGCCTCCTTAATCCATACAAAGTACAGAGGTCCAAAGTTTTCTACCCCTATGTCAAATTCTCTTAATCTCTTCAATCAAAAAGTCTTCCTTCTCCTTAATTGGGGATTAGTTCCTGATCATCCTTAATTAGAAAGTCCTTAACTCAATCATCTAGGTGTAAAGATCAAAGTTCTCTACCCCTAGGAAATCATAATCTTCTCAGTTTGCCTTAAAATATCCAATGAGATGTCTTTTCATCTTGACTTAAGGCAGGATATCAGCTTCCATTGTTCCTCTTGCATGGTCCCAGCTCCTGCCAGCTCCTTCTTTTCTAGCTCCTTGTCTGGTTACTGTTCCATACTGAAGCTCACGGTGTCTAGTCCCCCTCAAGTCCTTCACAGTTTCTGTTCCTTAGAAAACAAAGCATAACAAAGCCACAAAAACATTCATCCACATTGCTGGGATCCTAATCGATTCACTTTCTGTCTTTGAAATCAATATAGACCCAACAACAAGGTCTGAAATATCAACACAAATCATCAGTATAGTCCCTGGACTTCTGAAAATGTCAGCAAGACCCTCCTCCAGGATTTCTGTAAACATACAACATGAAAATCATTTTTCAGGGCTTCTAAATCAGAAATAAGGTCCCAGGGCTTCTGTAACAACAACAGCATCCTCTATCACCAAACAAATCTGACAAAGTAACATCAAAACAGAGAGACAAAGTACTGATACTGCAATCATCCCTCCTCCCAGTTCTCTCTTCTCATTTCTCAGTTGTTCTCAATTATCAATTCAGTTTTCAATTCTTATTTCTCTTCTCAGTTATTCTTAGTTCTCAGTTCAGTTCACAGTTCTCTTCTCTCTCTCCAGCAGTAGCAGTCCAGCTTCCAGTTGCTTACTCCCAGAAGTTCTGGCCTCTTTCAGCTTGGGCTTTTCCTTATATATGGTATTAGCTCTTCCCTGTTCTGCCCCTTCCTGTTATGTCAACAAGTCCATACTACTGTGGGACTCAAAAGTTCAAAAAGTTCTCAAAAGTTGACTTGAAAGTAAGCATTAAGTTCTTGTTTGATTCCAAATTCAATGGTCAAGGAAGATTGTAAAATTCACATTCCCATTACATTACTCCTTTTTATCTCTCCCAACACAGTTGTTGTTTTTTTTTTTTAGAATTACCCTATCATACTCAGCTCAGTCTATAACTTTCTTTCAAAGTGCCCAAATAATAGTGACAATAACAAGAATACTGCTATATTCACATACAAGAAATAAAGATTTTGTTCTTATTGCTTCACATATAATTATTCTTTAATGGTTTCCTTATATTTCCCATGGATGTTTGTAGCACTGATACAATATTCACGTTCCCATGATCACTATAAATGTACCTTCAGGGTGCTCAATCAAAAAAAACATATATATATATATATATATATATATATATATATATATATATATATATATATATATATATATATATATATATTAGATTCTCCATATAGAAGAGAGAAATAAAACATTTATTCAGAGACCAGAAAACCAAATCCCCAAACCAATAAGTCAATTCCATTATAGTAGCAAAGAAGTTAATAAACCATAATGGAACAGAGAGCCACACCATCTTTTAGCCTTGCCTCAAAGGAATATTTTTACTCAAAAGCCTGGCTTATTCCCTAAGATATGTAATCTCCTCCTCCCAGTCTAGCTATCTTTGATTTCTATCTTCCTGTGGGCTCTGCTCCACCCTTAAGCAAACTCCTCCCAGCACAGGCTCCATGTAATGACATTCGGCTTATTAGGGGGCACAGTATATTTTCAAAGCAGGGAAGGTCTTCAAATTCTCTTAAGCTTCTTAAGGGGCAGGGAAGATCTTCAAATTACCATTACCATTACAATGATATATGTCAAATTTTCCCTTAAGGTTTAGGGTGGGTGGGTGGGGTGTTGTCACAAAAACCTGAAAGTCTTTCAGTTCATAAAATATATTTTTTAAAATTTAGGCTTATACTTAACATTGCTGGGTAAGTTATCCTTGGTCATAACCCCAGCTCTTTTGCTCAACAGGCATGGTTATTTTCTGAGATCTGTTGTAGGGCCCAACCTTGGGCTCTCTTCTTCACTCCTAAACCATGTATAGGAACCCTGGCTAAAATGATACACAAATAAACTTGCTCCCTGTAGTCCCTCTGGTAATTGCAAACTATAGTTGTCCTTTCTGTCCCAGAGATGAAACTAGGGACTCTGCTCTTCTAAAATTGCCCACAGGAAATAGGGTTCTTACCACTTGCTACTATACTAACAATGTGTAATCTAGCTCCGTTTCCCTGTGCTCACAGTTCAGAAAGCATCTGGTCAGCACAAGTGTGCTTGGCATCCCTTGACATTAGAAGGTTCTATCTTTTCCTACTTAGCAGTCAGATGCCCACACTGTTTTTGAGATGAAAATTTCTAAGGCTGAGACTGTGAAGGGCCACCATTCTAGCAACAAATGGAAACCATCTTGAGTCCTATTGAACACATTTTGCCTTATCAATCATGGATGTTTTGCTCCTTTGGACTAATAAGAACAACAACAATGTCGTGTGAAGAGAAATACTATTTCAGGATTTATTTCTAAAATTAAACAAAAAAGATAGAAATGAAAGTGGGATTTAAATGGAAGAAATGGCTGTAGTAGAATACAACTGATATGAAAAGAATAAAACCTCATAACACCCAGACTACAAGTGTATCAATGTTTTTTTGGTGGCACAAAACCATAGAATAGGGAGTAAACATAAAAGGGAAAATGGGAAAATGCTCCGAGAGCAAGACAAGAAAGAAAAGGGGAAGGAAATAGCAAGATCTACAAAGCATCAAAAATTTTAGAAAAGGCAACTCAAAATAGGCACCTTAGAAGATAAAATTCACTTACAGAAACAGAGACTAAACAAATATAAAGGACATTCATCAAAATTTTATTCTAGAATAGCCAATAGTTAATATTCAATAAACAATAAGCACCAGAGTGCTTATTGTGTGCCAGAGACATTCTTCAATGCTGGGGATACAAATACCAAAAAAAAAAAAAAAAAAAAAGGAAAAATAAAAACATCCCTGGCCTCAAAGAGATTAAAATTTAACGATGGTAGATAACCCACAGAAAGATGCTAAAAGTGTGAGGAGAGAGAGGATGGTGCTTGAGTGAGGGCAGAGATGTCAGTCAGAGAAGTCTCAAAGTAGTGCAGGGAGGTAAGAAATGAAGACTGGTTTGAGTTGAGTTCTCTACTTAAAAGAAGGTTTGGACTTCATGATCCCACCCTCCAATAAGAGAGATAGAATATACAGAAAGTGAAGAGAACTTGTGAAGAAAATGACAAAAGATCTTTTTTTAGAAAAAAAATACAAAAAAATAAACAAATTCATAATGGAGAGGGAAAAAGGTGATTTTGTTTGAGTGTTTAATTGAGCAAATGGAAGGAGAATTACATAATTTAATTGAAAGACAAAAAGAGTATTGTCTTAAAACATGGCCAATATTCAATTTCTAAACATCTATTTAACATAAGATTGATATCAGGACTTCAAGATTGGTGCTGGAAATCCAAATAGTATTTGAAAACAATCGGGAAATTTTATCTTGGCTAGTAACTAAGTTGACAGAAATATTAGATGAATATAGAAATGAATCATTTCACATAAGAGGCCCTATCTTCATCCACCACTGCAATTTAACCACTGGATTGAGCTCAGATTCTTCAATTTCTATTTTAGTGAGTAAAAAAAAAATACATTTATTATGCCAAATCACATTTTGGCCAAAGTTTACATGACAAGAAGTAAATGTCCAGTCTACTTTTTAGCAATGCTATAAATCTTCATATTGTTCATTGACATTAAGAGAATAATGCAATTACTTGGTATGATTTTATATTTGAATTGAAAGTCATATTCACTTCTACTCAACAGTGATAATATTATTCTTACTGTTAAACAGTAGCATAGCAATCTATCTTCCTAGCAAATGTCTCATTTTATATGAATTGTTCTGGACACCAATAAATTGGTGATGTATTTTAGAGAATTTTTTCCATGTGGACATAAAAATCTCTAGTGTTATTTCTTTATTTGTATCATTTTTAAAGATAGTATTACACCTTACTAAGATATATGTAAAGAGTTGGGTCAAAGTCTTTTTTAAAAATAAAAAAATATATATAAGTAATATAATTCTTGCAGGAAAATTGTTCAATAATAGCAAAAATAATCATGGGCTGCCTTTACAAACCTGGACCTTATTAACACATCTTTTTTTCTTCTCATTCTATGCATTGACTTTTGGTAGTACTTAAGGTTTTTTTTTTCAAAGTTATACAAACTGTAAATATTTTGTAGAAACATAAATACATAAAATTTTGAATAAACAAAAAATTACATTTGACCAATATTTTGGAGTGTTCAGTGGTATTTTATATCATAATAAACATATGATTACTTATGCTTAGCTCATAAAATAATAAGCAATGTAAAGTATGTGAGCCAATACCCATGGATCTTATCCTCTGGTCATACTTTTTAAACTTGTAGTAAAGTGAATGTTTTAATCACTTTTCTTGATGTAACTACTATGTTGTTAATTATGTGACTGTAAGAAATCTTTCTTTTCTTTTAATTTTGTTGTTTCTTTTTTATTTTAATTTGTTCATTATCTATTTATATTATGGAAAGCAATTTGTTAGACAATAAAATTTGAGGAAGGTGAGAATTTTCCTTGGACCAATACACATAGGAAATGTTTCCTTTACAAATTTACAAATGAGGAGAAGAAGAGGTTTGCTAAGCACATGAAATCTCATCTGATTACACTCCTAGTATCATTCTCTTTCTCCAATATTCCAATCAATAATTACACAATCAACTGCACAAATGCACACAACTTCCCCCCATACACACAAATGCACCTCATATGTGTACTCACAAGATATTAAAGCCAGAATAATAATAGAAATCACAGGGAGAACTGGCTCTCCATATGATATACCCTTTAAAAGTTTCCTTCATGCTGTTACTGCATGTATATGGTATGGCTAGATGCTTGTTGACTTAAGCTCCTATGTGGAAGAATCAATTTCATTTGGCAATATGTTTAGCATGGTGCCTGGCATATACTTTGCACTTAATAAATATTTAATGATGATATTGATGATGATATCTTGCATTAGTTTATTTTTCATTTGACTGTGGCCTCAAGCAATTGTTGCTTGATTTGCTGAAATTAATAGTCCACAATTTAGAGAAGAATAGAAATAATATATGGCTTACAACCATAGTCTTATTTGTTTAAACACCATAAATCCTCTTTTTAGAGTGTGCATCTAGAAGACTGATTCAAACGATTGAAAACAGAAAAAAAATGTGGTTTGCATCAAGTCAATTAGATAATTTGATTGGCTTCACAAGCTAGTTGTTTGTTTGATTGTTTGTTTTGGGAGTGTGGTGGCTTCCTAATGAGAGAAATAAGGAAAAATGTTTAACTTACAGCAATTTTCCAGATACTCAGACTGATGTGCTTTTTTATGATGGTCAATTTCCAGATACCACAAGGCAAGTATGAACTTTATCTGTACAACGGAGACACTAAATAATTCAGCTGTTTAGTCACAAAGTGTGACAGTAACTAAGCCAAGCTTTGAAATAGTGGGATTGGTCATGAAAAGGGCATCATAAAATAGGAAAGACTAAAAGTAAGAGGTGAAGATATTGTAGAATGAAAAATGATAATGATTTGATGGATAACAGTGTCCTTTATGGTATCATATGCAAATGCTTAATAATTGTTCTTCCACATTCTAAAACTTCATAGAAGTAATATAAAAGTCATCAACTACTTTTTTTTATAGCTCTTACATTTAAGTGTGAATCTTAGCCCTATGGGACACAGTATTGTAATTAACCAGGGCCATTTTCTTCTCGGTAAGGTGTTAACTCTCCTGGTCTTCATTCATGTATTCAGTGATAATAATAATAGTGGTAATAAGGGAAGGTAGTTAGGTTTATGAGTTTCAATAATAAAATATAGCAAATCAATTTCAGGCATCCAAAGGATAAAGTAATTTTTTCCCCATATGATCACCTAACACTGTTACTTCACTAACTAACCAATCAATTAATTATACAGGTGCGCACACACACATACTATTTGTGTGTATACATACATATGTATGTATGTATATAGACACACATATGAGATGAGAGAGATGTTTACATTCATCTGTGTGTATATGTGAGTGATTATCAACTTTGCTAAAATGTAATTTCCTTGAAGAAAGCTGTGGGGTCTCATTTCATAAATTTTTTTCAAAGCCTAGTAGATTATATAACTCTTGGTAGGTACTCATTAACATATTATTAAATAAATTAGGAAAAAAAAGTCAAATGAAAAATTATATTACCTGTCCTTTCTGACCTGGCCCCAGGCAGGATGGCTCCCACAAAGAAGGGTGGAGAAGAAGAGGGGAGTTTTTCCATTAAGGAGGTGGTGAGCAGAGAATATACCATCAATATTCACAGGAGGATTCATGGAGTAGCATTCAGAACACAAGCTCCTTGGGTTCTAAAGAAAATCTGCAAATGTGTCATGAAAGAAATGGGAACTCCAAGATATATGCATTGACACCAGACTCAACAAAGCTGTTTGGGCCAAAGGAATAAGGAACATCCCATACTGTATCCGAATGTGTTTGTCCAGGAAATGCAATGAGGATGAAGATTCACCAAACAAGCTGTATACATTGGTTATATATGTGCCTGTCACCACTTTCAAAAGCTTATAGACAGTCAATTAAAACTAAATTAAACTTCATTTAAATAAAGTTATAAAATGTCAAAAAATTAAATTACCTAGACATAGTATTTGTTTATTATTATTATTTTTTTAGTTTACTTGCAAGGAAAGAAAAAACATACTGATATAAAAAGGTAGTAAATTAAGAATTCCAAATCCTAATATTAAACTGTATACAATGTGGTTACAAAACAATGAAATATGCTACTGGAGAACTTATAGGAATCATTACCATAACTGTATAGCTTCACATTATATAAGTTATGAAAAATATAAGTAGTTTTTGTGTCCAAAGACTAGTGGATTTCAGATTTGATGTAGGAATATCCAGTCATCACAGAGGGGGAATTCAGACTATACAGCTTAAAAGGTTTTGTCTTTTTCTTTTTAATGATAGCTCCATCAGTAAGTGTAATTAGAGAATTTTCTCTTTATTTTTGTTACTATTTTTTTCTGCTATATCATTCTATATGCATATATATATGTGTATATGCACATACATATATTCATACACACATTTGTAATATGTATGCAGGCTTGCAGATATGTAAGTAATAACCTGCCCCACTCCAGTTTCATTTCTCTTCAGAGAATATCTGTGAGTTCACTGCTCCCAGATGAAAAGAATATTGCTCTTGTATCCTGAAAACCTGGGTTTACATAATAATTTAGGTATAATTTATTACCTGTATAGCTTCAGTATCATGGAGCCCTTTTTTACCCAGCCAAAAAAAATATGTTGATACTTTCCTATTATACCTTGTGATGTGCTTTATATATCTTAAAGTATTATCTAGATGTGATATGTAATATGCCAGTGCTTTTTCTTAGTATTTTTTCTATGGATAATAGGAGAAAAAGACCTTTAAGTTATCCATGTCATTAATAAGAAATTTAATTCTAATTCATCATATAAATTGTTTCTTCATGGTATTATAGGCTTATTGATTTGCATTGTACTAACTTTATTATTTAAAAAGAAAGAGAAACAAAGACTTGAAAAGGCAATATTGTGAAAGCCTTACATTATAGAGTAATGCTTTATACGATCAATCTTTTTATATTTTAGGAAAATATATAGTATATCATTAGTCAACACTTTTAAGACAAGTCATCATAGAATTTTCAAAGTAATGACCTACCTAATAGTAATAATAATAATAATCCATGCATATACACCCAAACACATATACCTATGTATTGGTAAGCAAAGTATTACTTTGCTTTTTTTTAGCTATTCAAGTGCCTTGGATTATATCAAGAGTCTGTGTTGGAAAGAATATACATTGTATTGCCCTTAATAGGCCTAAGGGAATTTGAAGAACTTCCCTGCCCTTAATAGGGCCAGCATAATCACATGGAGCTCATGGTGGGAGGAGTTTGCTGAAAGAGCTAAACAGGAAGGGTGGAACAGGAAAAGTGGGACAGGAAGGAGAAGAGGAGAGAAATGCTTGAGTAGAACTGGGAGCAAGCAAAACTAAGAGAAAGAATGCTTGTGATTTTGTTCGTCTGTTTGTTGATCTGTGTTACTTTCTGAGAACTGAGAGATAGAATGTTTGCAGTTTCAGTGATCTGTCTGTTGATTTGTATTTGATTTCTCAGACAGAAAGTGAATTGAGATGATAGTGCTGGTAATGTCTGTAATTATTGTTATAGCCCTCTTAAGCTTTGTTTTCCTAGAAACAGAAGCTGTGAGGAGCTTGGAGTAGTACAGTCCCTGTGAGCTGAGACAATGAACAGGAGCAGGGAGAGCTGTCTATGTGTGAATCCAGTCAAGAGTTGGATGAATAAAGGCAAGAGATGGGAGAAGTCAACCCATGGAGGTGGAGCCATGGGATTTGGAAGTCAGTCTCATGTTAAGATTAAAGAGGACTTTATTTGAATACTTTATACAGATTGATGATATTGTAACCTACTCTGACCTAGGGGTGGATGTTGTTGGTACTTTCTGCTACCCCTTAAGAATGAATGGCTTAAGGATGATTGGAAGCCAACCTCTAGTCAACATGAAAGAGTATTTTACTTGTATAATCTGTAGTGACTGAGGAGATTGTAACTTACTGTGACTTAGGGATGGATGTTGTTTGTATTTTTAGTTACCTCTTAAAAATTACTATAAGATGTACTCAGTGATGTGTTTTGTTTAAAACTATGTGATCACCTTAGTAATAAGTTGTTATGATGAATGTTATGCTTTAATTTATTGCTGAATAGAGACTTCATTATACTATGTGATTAGAAGTTTAAAGTTATTCATAGCAACAGTCCTCAGGAGAGCTGCTCATGATTGGCTTTATAACCTAGACATCCTTTTTTTTGTCTTCCATAACTCACAGTTTAACAAATTTCTCTTATCTAAGTAGCACTTACAAGAGAGGGATGAATGTCTCATTTTTCTCATATCAGTAACTCTCACAGGTAGGGAAATCCCAGCTACCAATGCAAGTAGGTCATTTCTTTACAAATTATAGTCTTAGAGTAATATCTAAAGTGTCAAGAGTTTCATTGATTTACCTAGGGTCTCGTACTCACTGTGTGTAAAAAGCAAGGCTTGAATTTAGGTCCTCTTGCCTTTTAGGCCAACCAGATATATATACTATACCACTATTTCTCTCAGTCAAGGTAACACCAACTAAATTCTTTAGAAAATAAAAATAAATACCACAAGCAGATCCACGATTAATTGCTTCCAAATCATGTTTTTTAGACTGACCAGATTTCTCTGCAATCCATTCACACTCACTGCACTTTGGGGAAATAGTGTGACCAAGTGGAAGTTGCATTGTCTTGACTCAAAGGACTTAGGTCTCTGAGGTAAGGTATTTAGACTTCCTAGCTCTCAGTTTCTTCATCTATAAAAGAGTGGACTGGGATTAGATGGCCCCTGATATCTAGTATTTTTCTTGATCTATTATCCTAAAGCAATTTCCTTATAAATGCAATTTGATGTAGGTATCACCTGTATAACTATTTCCCTTACATGTTTATGGGTTCTATGATTTTTCCCATAGTCACTAATTAAGGTTTCAAATCAGATTTAAATGATGATCTCTCTCCTTCCTAGAAACCTGGCATTCCATTAACCATAATGTTTTATCCTTGTGAAAATATTTTCCCTTTCTGTCTTTTCCTTTTTTGTTAACTTCTTTATGTAACAATTTTTTTTTCTTCCTTACCAAGAAAACCACATTCTGGAAGGAAGTTTAAGGGAAAAGTGGAAAACTAACTGGATGATAGGATACTTTTCATAATTATAACTATTTTTTCTGTTAAAACATTCAATAACATCTAGATGCTTCCATGGAGTGTGCAAATATTGCTGTATCTAATTGGAATTGTTGTTAGCCTTTCTGACAATGGTTTTAACAGGGAAAATTTGAATGATTCTATAAACTGTGATGATCAAGATGTTCCCTCAGGAAAATTATTTTTTAATGGAAAATGCATTCCATATATACATAGCAACATAATATAAATATCTCTACTTTTTCAAGTAATATATGACTTTAATAAGACCTTCCAACTGAAGAAGAATCCCAGACAAAAGATTCAATATCTCATTTAGAGTAGTCATAGGTTGCTATAATCTCATTATGTAAGTTGTATTTTGACTTAGACTTGTGATTATTGGTTATTTTGTGTTTATCATAAGTATGTTTCCATGTCTTAAGATTAACATAATTTCCTCATAACAGTAGTCATTTGTATGTTTTTATATATTCACACATGTCTATATGTTATTTAAGTACACCTATAGGACTTGAGCTTAATGATACACATAATTTTCTACATCATTTTATGTGTTATATTCATATATATGTGTATATATATGTATATATATATATATATATATTTGAGAGGGAAAATAAACTTTGGTGACAGCATTTTATTTATGTAGATGGTAGCTAGTATAGACATGATTTATTATTGTTGGGACCATTTTCATGATGCTGTCTGAGCTAAGAATAGTTAAATAAAAACAACTATCAGTTATAAAAAAATATGGATAATGATAAGGTTGTTTCAGAGGACCAAATATTTACTGCAAAGAAAACATATATAGCATTGCAGCATAAGTGAGAGAGCTAGTTGCATTGGCAGTAAGAATAATCTAGACACAAACCTAGATCTGTCATTAACTGGCCTTTGATTCAGGAAGACCTGAATTCAAATCTGGCATCAGTTACTCACTACCTGTGTATTTATGGGCAAGTCACTTAATATTTGTCTGCTTCTGTTTCCTCATCTGTAGGGTTGTAAGGATGGAAAGAGATAATACATCTAATGTGCTTAGCACACTGTCTGTCACACATAGTAAGTGGTTAATAAATGTTTCTTTCCTTTCTTGGTATTTCCCTCTCTGCACTATAGCTTTTAAGGTGTTATAATGTAGTCTGGTTCAAGATATAACTACAAGAAGAAATCACACTTGTTTTAAAGTACCAAAACAGTCTGTCTATGAGGGTTCATAACGATTTTTTTTTAATTCAGATGTGTCTAACACTTTACAGATATTGTCTCATGTGTTTCAGTGAAATTATTTCAATAAAAAATTAAGTCCTTAATAATATATGCAAATCATAATACTAAAGAGTTAGGAAAGTAAGACAGTTTTTGTTCTTAAGAAAGGTCATATTTTTTTAAATTAATGGAATATAGCACATGTTAAAGGATTCAACAGCAGGACAGATGAATAGACACAGTGTCTCTTAAGGTTCAATAGCAAGACAGAAGGTAAAGTAGCCAACATATTATCAAGATCAAGGCATATTTGAAAAACTGTGTTTGTAATTCATCTTGACAACAATGTTATTTTACTCAAAGAATGCATTTCCTGTTTTCCTTGATTTGCAAGGTCTATTTACTTCCCTTCATCTTCTAAATTCTAGTGTGTTATTAATATGAACTGCTACTATCAGTAGCAGTTTTATGGAACATCCATGTACTGACTAACCTCCATAACCCTGCCTGTCAAACCATTATAAAATCAAATACCTAATTTTCAGTTAAACTTGAAATTATTTCCCTGCTGCTGCCTCTGAAAATCATGTTATGTATTAGTGTTATGGAGCCTAAAGTGGATTGGGGACAGAATCCATGTAAGCAGGAAAAAATTACAATATAATTAGAAAATCACATGTTTTCTTGCTGCCCTAATTTTTTCTTACTCTTTTAAGTATTCTCTTGAGTTCAATTATATTCACCTAGACTCACAAGCTTGTTGAACTTGGAGAACATTTGTAAAAAGAAAGTAGCTCCCACCCCCCAAAAAAAATCTCTGAGCTCTATAATATAAAAAGATAATAAATCCATGTGTCTGTAGGTTAGGAGATACAGAAAATAAGGTTTTGCATAAAGATATATCTATGTGTATATATGTATTTTTCCTCATAGGTGACAAGTCAACATTCCCTAGTGTTTGTTGATTCAATATAGAGGTATTATTTTGATTAAACTAAACATTTAAGTGTACACTAATCTATAGCTTTAAATTATTAGCTGATGCTTAAAGTTATCTCATGTAAATCCATGAATAATATTGGGAATTATGTGTGCATACTACGGCCTGGAATATTTTGCTTTAAATATAGCATTCTTTTTAAAAGTAACCATTTTAATAATCATTTTATATAATATTTAATATTCATTATAATTATTACATTATTATAAAATTAAATACTATTATAGCTATTCATAATATGTTATAAAACAGGTACTTCTTGGTCATAATTATGGGGCCTACTTACTGAAGTACCTAGTAATAAAACTGTCTCTAAAGACTTTATCCCTCACTGTATCTTTAACTATTCCCTCAAACCTCCAATTCCAATATTTCCCTATATATTTAGAAATAATATCCCCTCTACCTACTGGGCATTTTCAATTTGATGCTCTATGCTTTCCTAAAACTCTTTTTGCCCCAAATTCAATATATCATAAATTGAAGTTATCCCTCAATGTTCATTATTCTAGACCTCTGTGGTCAAAACTTTGGAGTAATTTTTGATTCCCTCATATCTAAATTGTCATCAAATTCTTCTTATTCTTCATTCACAGTGCCTCTGAAATTAGTTTATGAGGAATAATGCTACAGTGTAAAGTCATCTATGCTCAAATATCACCCCAAACCCTTACTACTCTTGAGACCTTGTGCAAGTAACATATTCCTTTTATTATTACACTAGCATTATAATTATCCAGGTCCTTTTTTTTTTACCACTAAATTGAATGATTTATCTTCCTTTTTCCAATTCTTTTACCATAAAATCCATTGAGTATATTTTTGGTAGAGTATTTAAAAAAGCAAAATAGCAGCACTGCTTTTATCATATTTCTACAATCCTAAGGACACTAGAGTGTCTTCTAACATCTATTTGACCAGAAGTTGAAATCTTCCCCACAGTGTACCATTTTTTTTTCAGAAAATGTAGCTTATTTAATCTAGAGTTAGCATTCCATAACTGTGTGACCAAAGCACTATCTCATTTTACTCCTGAACAACTCTCCTCAAGGAATTAACAGGGTTCCTCCCACAAATTTGTTCAGCATGAGATGACTGGAGTGTCTCTGGAGAGAACTACCATGAAGCAGACTCTTTTAGATAATATCAGAAAAATAATTCCCTTAGTTGAGTCAATTTTCTTGTCACTTACATATGGGGAAAATGCAACGTTGTTATCTGTTTAAGATGAATTATTTATAAAGTTTCTGATTGTTGCTCTTAATCTGTCAATTTAATAGAGGCCCACAAACAGGTAGGTGGTACAGTGGATAGAGGCCTAGGCTTCCAGTCAGGAAGACCCTGAGTTCAAATCCACGTTGAAAACTTACTAGCTCTGTGAGTGTGAGCAAATCATAAAATCTTTTTACTTCAGTTTTCAGAATTGTAAAGTGAAAAAAAAAATTACAAATCCCACCTTGTAAACTTGTTGTGAGAAACATATGAGATATTTTTTGTAATACTTCCTGACATATAGTATATGTTACATAAAATTTAATTCTCTTCACTTCCCCTTTTTGTAAGAGACCCTTGATACCTTGGGTCTGCATCTATCTCATTCATTTTTCTGTGGATCTTTTCCCAATAGTCTGAAAGAGCTTTAAAGAAACATATTATTTCTTCAGATTTTTAGGGAAATCAGAAAGAGTTTAACGTACTTCCTAATTTAACATTTAAACCTCCCCAAATTTCAGGGCTATCCCCAGATTCTGAGAGGAGAGGAAATAGCTATCATTAGGAGACATAGATTAGCAATGTGAATAGGGATTTGACAAACAGGACCAGAGCAAGTGCAACATAGGTATCGCTTCATTAAGTATACTGGGTTGATGGCTAATAGTTTCCCCAATGGAACTATGTATTATTTGAAATCAGGTATATTTGAAGGTATATATATAAATCTCTGTAGAATTCTACTTAGGACACATTGTATATTCAGTTAAGAGTTGGTGATTAATTTTTTTTAATTACCCCAAATATTCGAATCTTCCAAATATTAGAAGTACCCATAGTAGAATAGCTTTCATAAGAGATACCAGCTATTATACTATCAAATTTCTTTAGAGATATAATTAAATCTCTATTATATCACAGGTATCATATTTCTTTAAGATATGAGTTGGACCTCATGATCACTCAGGTTCATTTCAACTTTTAATTTCTGTATATCTGTGATCCTGCATTAATACAATTTTTACTTAAGCAGTGTCATAGATCCCAAGGGCAGTGTTATGATAAGACCTGACAAATTTATCCCTAAGAGTTAATGTATTGGAAAAAGTATGCAAAATTTACTGCTTAAAAAGCACTTTCTTGTAGAAATAGCTTCCTGATAAGTAAGTTTGACTCATCTTCCACTCTCAATTTTATTTAAAAACAAAAAGCCAATTTCCTTAAGTATCAGGTAATTTGTATTTTGAAAAGATGATTATTGCAGAGAGGAATGAAAAAGAATATTTCAGTCATCAAAGCCTCTCTGGGGACAGGTTAGGGAAACTGAAAGATCATAACAGATGTTTTCAGCTATCTAGTTAGCTAAGGCTATGATGCAAATAATTGTTGCTGCTATTATCTTTGGAACCAGATGTCTGATGTCCCTATGAGAGAGAAGAAAATAATAATAATAATGGTAGAGATGATTTTTAAGCCATTGCTGAGTTACAACTTAATAGGCATTTTGTCTGTACCATCACCATCATGCACATGAAAATGTTAAGGTGGAATACTTTCTTCTTTTAATTTTACTAAAGCAGTTTTGTTTTTTTTTAAATCAAGGAAGAATTATTCAGTAATGATTCCTACTGTCACAATATACTAATGAGACTACAGAAATAGGAGGGAAACAGGAGTCATTCCAGCAAGATTTTGTCAACTGAACCAGACTTGAAAAATTATTTAATTAATCTTATGGCATGTTTATCTAAAATTTTCTCTGTGGAAAATCCTAGTGGTTTGGCGACAGTTTTGGTTTTTTTTTTTTTTTATACTGATAACTCTGAAACTGGGCCCAGGGAGGGAACAAGGCTTTCAGTCAGGATATCTTCAGGGGCTCAGTTCATCTTGAAAGTGGCATACTGCCTTCTGGCAGAAATGCCTGTGTTCTGGGTTTAACAGAGCTCCTTTTACCTGCCAAAGGACAAAGGAAGCCAAAGGCATTAGGACTTAGTGCCCAACATAAGAATAAACATTAGCAGGGAAACCCACCCACAAATTGAACTTTTTCAAATTATTTGTACATATACATATTGTTTTATATTATTTGTAATCTTAAAATGACAAGTTAACTAATTTTCTTATGATTGGAATCTTATTTTAAATATGTGAGGGGAACAAGCAATATTAAGAAAACCTTTTGGATCATTTTGTAAAGCAAATAACTCCCCCATATTCTGTCTATGTCAATGGAAAAAGCCCTGATTTGGAGTCAAGAGAACTGAGTTTTAATTCATGGTCAATTATAATTTATCATGTTTTTTGGTAAGTTATTTGACGTCTGAAAGTACATTCATATTAAGCTGGGATTTTCATATTAGATGATCTTAATTTGAAGGACACGTCTCATAGAATTCATTCCCTTTTCTATTTGTATATAAACTTAAATTAAAAAAAATAAAAATTAATTGAAAAATTAAAAGGCTTTAAGGAAATTAAATAAAGAAGGATAGGAGAATTCCAAAAATACATAAAAGACCAAGTTTCTAATGTATTATATCTAAAGCTAGGATATTTTGGCACGATGTTGGGTGGGGGTCATGCTGAAAGGGAATCTAACCTCTTACCACTCTGCTTCTAGTTTTATTTTCCTATTTCCTACTTCTTGAATGTACATTTCACTAATTAAACTAATGTATACATTGTCTTTGAATATTTTAGGTTTTTGTTTGTTTGTTTTTACTATCGTTGCTCATAACCTGACATATTCCTACTCTGGATTGTTTTCCCCAATCTCCTTCTCTGCTTGTACTCAAATGATAATGGACCCTGATGGAGGAAGCCACATAACTCTTATTACTAAATATCCTTCCTTCATGTTTTCTCATTTAACTGGTCTCTGTTAGACACAATGCAACCACTTTTATCAAATTAACTATGATCCTATGGATTCCCACAATCTAGTTTTCACTCTAATCCAGCCTCTTACAGAAATAATTGCATCTTAGTTCCCATTATTGTCCATCACTCTGCTACTTTGATAATATATACCTCTGAAATTCTACTGTCTAATGAACATTTTTTATCTTTTCATCTTTTTTTTTTCTTCTGTCTACTCAGAACTCTGTTCTTCATGACCTTTAGTAGGTTATCTCCTTTTAGTTCTCTCAATTCATCACAATGGCTATGGCGCACTTTCCTCTCATTTCAATTTTGACACGATTAATGATCAATAGAAATGCACACTGACTTATGCCATTGAATCCCTTGCCCTTTCACTCCATCAGTTCTCACAACTTGTCAAATTCCTAAAATGATTTGCCCCCACCATATATCTTCTCTGACTCTATATTATTTTCATCCTGAAGACTATATGCAAGGCCAAGAATTTAAAAATAAAAAAAAATAAAGAAAATGCCTTCTTCAAGTTACTTTCAAGCCCTATTTGGTAAAACTACAGAATAATTGAAGTTATGTCTATGTTTCCTGTCGCAGTTGAACAAATGATAGCTGCTTTCACAAACTTGAAGGGAAGGTAGGCAACTATTATGATTACTTCTCTTAAGTGTATTTAAGAACCAGCACCATCTGTCATGTTGCCTCCACACTTCTTAAGGGGATATAAGAAATGAAATAATTAATTTGATTAAAAAATCTGTTCTGAGGCTTGTAATATATTTATAGATCACAAATTAGCTCCCAAAGCACAAAAATAAAATCCCTTAGTGCGTTTCCCTTTAAGAATTGAAGAGGTGTGTGTGTGTGTGTGTGTTTGTGTGTGTGTGTGTGTGTGTGTGTTTTAAGACAAATTTTTATGGCTTCTTCAACTAGAGAACATCTTTGCTTCTAATAAATGTTAGAAAGGGAAAGACTTTGCCAGTTGGGTATTTTCCAAATTCATTAATACTCAATTAAGAAACTTTATTTTTAATCTGCAGAACCATTCAGAACAGTAATTAGAAAGAATAGTTGAGAAGGAAAAAATGTTTAGCACTCAAATTTTGCATTTTGGATTAACAGCAAGAGAATGCAAACATTTCTCTTTTCCTGCTTCTATTTCCTGCTGAAGATATTAAAGGTATAAAAGAGAAATAAACCATCAGCATTTTCTAGTAGCTCACTCTCCTGGACACATTTAAAGATAAAAGAATATTACTTGCAAACTACCCAGAAGCATTGCATTTATGCCATTATTTACCAAGATTATAAATGGCAAAGCACTTAGTTCGAAGAGATATTTTGTAATTAGAAAGAATACTTAGAATTGGGATGTCTCATATTCTTAGGGAATCTTGAATGAATGACTGAAACTTTTAATGAATGAAAAAAATTATTAAGGATCCACTCTAAGACAAGTACTGTGCTAAATACTAGGGTGTAAATAGAAAAAAGCTAGACAGAATCTGTTCTCAAAGAACTTTCCCTCTAATTAGAGGAGACCACACAAGATGGATGGCAAGGCCAAAGACTTCTTTAGGATACATTAGTAGATAATTTAGCAGTATCCCAAGATCTGGAAAGCCTAAAGGCAATACAAATTATAAACAAAGAATAACTTAGGATACAGTGACAGGGCAAACACTAAAGTTTGGTGATCCTGCATCTCACCAGAATGATAGTAACTGGGCAATTCCACTGCATCCATGTGTTGCAATCAGTTAGCTTGCTTACTCCCATATGGCAGATGTGACAGAATCCTAGCAGTCTGTGGTTAAGTAGAAAGCAAAAGTAATTCAGAGGATCAGAGAGGTCTCTGTTAAGGTCTTCCTGATACAAGGCTGTCTCAAATGGGGTACTGTGTTTTGTCTAATGTGAATAAAATATACTTGTTATTCAATATAGTCAAGAAAAATCAATAAAAATAAGCAAGAGCAATTATGTGGATCCAAATTTTCATGCTTACAAACCACTGAAAAATAAATGACTCTTTTAATATTCATTATAATAGCATTTATACACTCACACACACATACACACATTATGGAAATCATTAACTCCTAGTGCAGCATATTTTCCATTTATTATTTCTTGTAATGATACTAACATGGAATGGATGTAATCGTATTTCCCTTTTTCTTTCCTCTCCTTCAATTCACTTCCTCTTTCCTTTCTTTTTCTTCTTTCTGAGACAGAAAGGTAATAGAGTGGAGAGATCACTGGGTTTAGACTCAAGTAGTCCTGAATTCAAACTCTTATTTAGACATTTGCTATCTGTATGATCTTGGGCAAGTCACTTTACCTCCATTTCCTCACCTATAAAATGGGGATAATAGCACATTATCAGGAATGGTGTGAGATGAAATGATATATAATTTGTAAAGTCCTTAGCATAGTACCTGACTGTTATTATCATGCTATATAATTGTCCATTCAGTTTCATTTATGCTCCATTACATTCCATGTTGTTATATGCTCTCCTTTCACATAAAAGAATGCCAGGTTTTTTCCCCTTGTTTGTGACCCAGGTTGCTTGACAATAAAGCTAGCAGATTTTGCATCAAACATTGGTTAACCAAATAACCAGATAAGGTAATGATCACTTTTCTTGAACTTGTTCATTTCCCAGTTTAATTCAACTTCTGAGAGAACAAATTTATTTTTAGACTTGGAATAATCATCATTCTTAAAAGAAAAAAAAATTCTACAACCTCTATATAAAGAAGAAGAAAGTGAAGAGAATTTAAGGCAAAAATGTATTCTCTAACAGACAGACAAATATGTCTGTACTTGGAGTATTAGGGGGAAATGTGATCTTAGGAACTGGTTAATCCAGATATTTTTAAAAAATATCATACAACTATTCTCACCCACTTTATACATGTCTTTATACTTGCCTGCAATAGACCAGGCTAAAAATGCAGTCATTGGGGAAGCTAGGTCGTACAGTGAATAGAACATTGACCCTGGAGTCAGGAGGACCTGAGTTCAAATCTGTCCTCAGACTCTTAACACTTACTAGGCATGTCACCTTGGGCAAGTCACTTAACCCCAATTGACCTTCCTTCCCCCCTCCAAAAAGCAAATAAATAAATAAATATATAAATAAAAATGCAGTCATCTCAACATCTCTGGAATACATTATCCCTCTCTTCAGCTCCTATTTATTCCCAATCTTTAAGATTAGTCTCTAAACATCTGGAGAGCAGAGGTTTTCAACTTGCTTGTATTTATGAGGACAGGACTTAACACAAGGATCACTATATAATAAAAACTTAATTAATATATGTCTTTCTGCCTATTTATTTATCAATCTATAGATCAATCAATCAATGCATCTATCTATATTAAGCAACTTATATGCAATGAACTGAAATTTAAATCATTCTCATCTGCTATACAGTTCTGTGATTGACAAAAACTAATTGTAAACCTTGTTACTTAGCTCACCCAATTTGACTGTCCTAAACTTTATATAATTTTGGGATCCTTATAATTACAAACATATTTGGATATGCTTGCGTTTAAAAGTGAAGACACTTTTGAGTTATCATAGCTCTACCATGTTGCCTGTGGATTTGTCTAAGTAGTAACCAAGGCTCCTTTCAAATTGTCTGTATCATTTTCAAGCTTTGTTCATATGTCTGAATTTTTTATTTAAAAATAGCTTGGCCTTCTTTTTCATTTGGACATCTATATAGTCAAATTATACAAGAACATTTGAGGGAACCATGATTTTTAGGACACTATATCATTTTATCAGTGATTTAATTTTTTTTAAATATTATTAGAGACATGTTAAGGATGGATGAAGGGTGAATGGCTCATGTGCTCCACTAAAACCCTTCTCATGTTAGGAAAGAAGAGGAGGGGGCCTCCATGATATTGATTAGACTCCTTGTGCAAGTTTTTTGGGTGGCATGGGTCATAGTCTCATATGATGGGCAAGCAAAGGCAGGTTGTGACCTACATTAATGAGAAAAACTTAAGAAATTAATGAAATCACAAATTGAGTTGACAATTGAATATGTATTAAATGTCATGGTGATATTGAAGTGCTCAAATATCTTAACAGATCTTTGATTTCATTGCTAAAGATAGCTGCTGGATAAGGAAATTCTCTCTGACAAAATATATCGGCACCATCTATGACATTCAGAGTCTATGAGAGTTGAATAAATCACTGAGAGGTTGGCATTTGCACAGGTCCATAAGAACCCTTATGTGTTAGAAGAGACAGTTTAACTTGTCTTCCTGATACCAAATCAGCTTCTCTATTTTTCATGTCACACAACTTTCCCAATAGTTAATAAACTGCAGTAAACAGGAGATACTAACAAGTTTGTATCCAGTACCTTTATAGTGAGACACACAGTTATCATTTGCTTTCTGGTTATATTTCACTTAAAGAAACTCCTATTGGATTACTCTTTTTGTAACAACTTGGATCATAAAAAAATTTCTGCTGGGTATGCTACCTTATGATTAAGTGGTTTGGGATAGGATAGGGGCAGGTCTTTTTTATTTCCCTTCTATATTTTATAATCAATAAAATGATAAATAAAAGATAGAAAACACCAGCACATATTCAATGAATTATATTTCTTTGGATACCTCCATATACTTTTCTTTTATGATCAAAATATTTTCTCTTTGCTGACATACAGTTTCTTGATTTCTTTGGGATGCTGTTAACAATAGTAAGCTTTTCTTTTCACAGTGAGATATTAAATGATGTTATAGGTATAACTATAAGTACCCATAGACTAGGAAATCTCCTGAGCAGGTGTAAACTTAGCTAAAAATAACTAAACACTTGTCAGTCATTCAATATACAATCAAAGGGCAGAAGAAGTGAAGGTGCCTGAAATCGAACATGCCTTCTGCTTCCTATTTGTCAACAGTAAATTACATCCTATTTTAAACAAGAGAAGGTAAAAAAAATCCTGCTGGATCCCGGTGACTGTGCTTTATACATGGATCAATAAGAAAGGAGAATAGCTTTTTTAGTCTTTTCCAAGTTTCCTGAGTTCCTACAGAAAATTGGCAGTACTTTTTGATCACTCCTAATTAACACCACTCTCTCGCTAAGCCTGGGAGGCTCTAGGGCTGTTTGTGGTCATTCTCAAACAATACTGAGTATATATCCCAGGCTGAAGATTGCTTTGATAAAAAAGCAATTTGTTTCAACCACCTATAAATGGAGCTAGGAACCCATTAGAGTATAGTGAGAAAGGGAGCCTGAGAATACTTTGCTTGTGCCAGATATGTTTTGAAATACATGAACTAGTTATTTCAAAGATGATTCTATGTTGGGAAGAGTCAGATACCAAATATAAACAGGTCTAATCACCTATGATACCACCTATGTTATAAATTATTTTATATTTCTAGGTAAAAGAAGAGATATTCTATAATAATAGGGAAAAATCAGAAGTTCTAATTTTACCTGTTCCTAGGCAATATTAATGACTAAACAATAGCAGTTTAGTGGATTGAAACCTAAAATTTAATTTAGGATGAATTGGGCTCAAGTCCACATACTGACTTTTGTGATGCAGTGAAGTAATTTAAAATCACTGGGTCCCAGTCAATTTTCTAAGACTATCAACACAACAACCACTGGTGATCCATGCCGGAAGAAGACATTTCCTAATATCAGGACATCCTACACCAATTAAACCACAGGTTATAGTTGGTGGTGGTAGGGAGTAAAAATACCAATTAAAAAACTGATTTACAAAATTTACATAATATGTCATTTGACTTTCAAACCACACTTTGAGTGGAGTGCTTGCCCTTACTCCAATTTTACAAACAAAGAAACTGTTGAGTGACTTGCCTAGAAACACACAGTGATGAAGTATAGGACAGAATTAACCTTAAGACTTACCTTTCACCTAGTCTGGCACCATTGTCTTTACACCAGTTTAACACACTCTAAAGTGTACTAGTTTTAAAAGCAAGTCAGTAAAGTACTAAAAAGTGATTACCACCAACAGTAAGCCTGAATAATCAAAACTTTTTCTTAAAATTTCCTCCTTTGAAACAAATTCCTTACTCAGCAGAATGAGTGCTACTCTATACCAGGGGACCCGAAAGCATTTTTCCTGTAAATGCCACTGGATGAGAAAGAAAAAAAGAGGAAAATAAAAAGATGACTACAACAGAATAAGAACCACTTCCAGTAATGACTTGGGTGATAACCATGATTTCTGGACTCAAATATTGTCAAGATTACCTTATATAATTCATACACTTGATTCTATTGTGCATTTAGGCATTATTTTGTAAGCTATGAAAAGGCTTTTTATTTTTATTTTTTGATTGATTGGGCAATAATGTGGCATTATGGACAGAAAGCAAATCTTGTAAGTCAGGAAGATCTGAGTTCAAATCCTGCCTCTGATCCATATTGGCTATGTGACCTTCAAGAAATTCAAGTTACTTAAAGTCCCAGTGCTCTGAGCAAGTGTCTAAGATAAACTGTAGAGACATTTCCCAATTGAATTGCCACATTTTTCTTGTTCTCAGTCCCAGAAGCTTTCACAGAGGGGAAGAAGGTAGATATCTGGAGAATATCCTCTGAAGCACACCATGAAGGACGTCCACAGGAACAATTAAGTATTTCAAAGAAATGAGTTTCCATAGATGGGAGTTCCTTATATCAATAAAATTAGCAATTTAGTTTTTGAATGTCTCCTTTTCTGAATCTGTCCTCTTGATTGGCACTTGGGATTAACTTTTTTTTGAGAAATCTGGAATGTACCTAGCAAAATTATCTACTTACTATACTATGAGATAAAGACCATGTGCTCTATGAATAACAGAAATATGAAACAAATATAAAATAAATAAACCAAATACTGTTAAAAAAAATAAAAGATGTGACCAAGAGGCACCATTCTGTTAGATTGAGATAATTTCAGGGTTTAAAAGAGAAATGATAGAACAGTTTCAGGGGCCAGTTTTTTATGTTGTTTTGATGGAGTGATAAGGCAATGATGGTGGAAGAAAAGGTTTGAGCAACATGAATTTTTTTTTAAAAATACACTAATATTATTAATATGGCTTGACACCATATAGGATTCCTTAGGAGGTACAAGAAGGAAGACTGAGTCAAGGTGGAGGAGGAGTAGGGTATCTAGGACTTACTCAGTGTTCTTGTCTTTATCTACTTTTTTAGGTAAATTTCAATCTTAACATATTTTCAAATCATTTAGAAGTGCACAATAATAATAACCTTAAAATACTCCCATCACCTTCTCTGGATTATTTGGCAAAGAAAAAAAAAGATGAAATGACTGAGTGAAGACAGTAACATCTGACATATTACAAGGCTGGTTGAGAGAAAGAACACCCAGATTCATGCAGCAAAGGACACCAATAAAAGCACAAAGCACAGAAGATGGGAATACAAGCCATTTACCTTTACAACAGCTGCCTAGTGCAGATGAATCAAACAGTGCCAGCAATAAACGTATCTGGTCAATGTCAATTTTCTCCAGGCATCTGGTATTGTCACTAGTGATTTTACTGAAGATTACCCATCAGTTAGTGCAGATTTGTTTTTTAATTGGCCCTCACTGCACCTGCCACATTTTTCTTGTTCTCAGTCCCAGAAGCTTTCACAGAGGGGAAGAAGGTAGATATCTGGAGAATATCCTCTGAAGCACACCATGAAGGACATCCACAGGAACAATTAAGTATTTCAAAGACATGAAGAAAATGCCCTATTATGATACGAGGAAGAGGAACGTAGAACTGTCACTAATGAATACAGGAATAGGGAATGTGTAAGTATGATTAAAATTCCAGACACGGAAGAAAATAATTCTTAAAATATTTTTTAATACAAAAGGGAATTCAAGTGAGATATGTTGGAGGTAAATTATGAACAAATGAACTAGGTCTCTGACTGGCAACATCAGTCATCATTTTCATAAAGCAGCAAGACAGCATCATTTTGTAATTAGCAGGTGGTGAGGGAAGCATGCAGCCATTATGTTTTACTTCATTATTTGGCATTGATTCCACTTCTTGAAATTTGAAGGAGTATCATAGTTTTAAAATTATTATTATTTTAAGGATAGGAAAACAAATGTTAATTGGATACTCATGACACCTACATTTTATGGATTCAAGACAGCTTTGCTTAATATATTTTAAAACTGCTTTTGAAATATATTTAAAAGGTATCTGATGGACTTATTGAAAATCATCACTTCACAGTAAAAAATATAAGAATGTGGATTTTTCAAATGTGGGGGAGAGAATCACAGTCAGTATTCATTTTCTCTACTGAATAATTCACTTCTTAAATCTGATTTTTTTCTTTACAAGATTTTGACTAACAGTAGATCAAATAATGTCTTTGCATGAATGTAGCTGGGTTTGTATCCCATCATTGATGATTATAATCTGTGAGTTCTTGGGCAAGATTCACCGGGTCACTGTATTATCATTACACTAGATGACTGTGAAAGTTCCTTTCAGTTCTAAGTCTATGATTCTGTGAAACTTATCCCACAATCTTTGTGATACTTCAAGTCTATCAGTACCAGTAATAAAAAGAAATCCTGTTCTCCTGAGACATTTTGTTTCTGGTGAAATTGTATAATATATATCAGGGCTTTTTAGATTCCTGCAGATTATATTATTTTGCTTATATAAATCACCAGAAGTGGTCAATAGTCACATAGTAAAACAGGTTTTAAGTGTTTCTCTGTCACATATTATATATATGGACAGCCAGGTGGTGCAGTGGATAAAGCATCAGCCCTAGAGTCAGAGGGACCTGAGTTCAAATCTAGGCTTAGGCACTTACTAGCTGGGTGGCTTTGGGCAAGGCAACTAATCCTTTTTGCCTCAGTTCCTCAACTGTAAAATGAGCTGGAGAAGGATAGAGCAAAGTACCCAATTATCTTGATGAGAAAAACCTAAATGGGGTCACAGAGAGTCAGACACAGCTGAAATGCCTCAGCAACAACAAAATTGGACATCAAATGCCATTGCTGTTTTTTATCAGATAACCAAAGACTTGGCTCTTTTTCCACTAGAGTCTTCTATCACCACTCCTCCTTTCATCTTTCTCTGAAACTTTTCTGAATCATCATTCACCTTAGACCATCTATGGATCCACAGCCTGATTACTTGGAGATCAAGCAGCTGTCCTCCTTCATAGGGAATACCCCAGCTGTAGCCATTTTAAAATCTATAAAGCTAATTCCTTCTCTGTGAGATTCTCTCTAATTTAATTGAAATATATATTTAATGTTGTTTTCCATTTTAGAATGTAAAATCCATGTGGTGGCTAGGTGGTGCAGAGAGTAGAGCACCAGCCCTGGAGTCAGAAGGACCTGAGTTTGGATTCGGGCTTAGACACTTAACACACACACACACACACACACACACACACACACACACACACACAAAACCTAGCCGTGTGACCTTGGCCAAGTTACTTAACCCCAATTGCCCTCCAAAAAGCAAAAAAAAAAAATGTAAGCCCCTTGAAAGCAGGAACTGGCTTTGCCTTTCTTTGACTCTCCAGCAGTTAGCATAGGGCCTGGCACATAGTAGGCCCTTCAAAAAATCATTTGTTGACTTGACTAGTTACTAACTAGATTTTTTTGTCCTTTAATAAGTACTTTATATTCCCCTTATCTATTAAATCAGACAGATATTCACTTAATGATGTTTAAATATATTTCAAGGCCTATAAATATCATACCAGCTAAATTGCTTATGAGCATGCTATATATTTAGATGGTGAAGTAGAAACAGAGCGTCCAAGCCACTCTCCCCCCAGACTACCTCCAAATTATGTAAAAGGGGACTCTGAACAGCTTCTGGAGCCCCAGCACCCACAGAACGACACAGAAAAGCTAACCTCCCACTGACAACAGCCCAGCAGCCCTGCAGGAAGGACCAGCACAGCGATCGGGCAGCCATGGATCCCCCTGAGTCACGGTTTTAGCCCCAGGGCGGCAGGGCCAGTGTTCAGCTGGAAGAACCCGAGAACACCAGCAGCTGTGGTGATTCCAGAATTATCAATATAGACATGCCTAAGACAAAGTGAGAGGTTAGTGCCCTATGGACTTTGGGACCAGTATTTGGGGAACGAGTCGGCTTCCTCCCCTGCGGGCTAGAAGCCGCTGAGGAGACACTCCATTTTGTAGTTTTCAGAGGCAGCTCCAGCTCCTGTCCTGTGAACTGTAGGGAGATCCAGCGATCAGTCTTGGGGGGTAATCGCTCTTGCTTGAACCTCCCTGGATCTGGATTGTGATCTGGGGTGGAGGTCGTGGGTGGGTTTCCAGCTTGCCAGAAAGGGAAGTTGCCCCCCCCCCACAAACGTTCGGGTCGAAAGTTCCAGTCTGGTGCCAGAGCCATAGTGTGGCAACAAGCCCAAAAGTCAAGTAATTAAGTGGCAACATGCCAAGGCAAAGGAAACAAATTAAACAGAAAAATGCAACCTTAGACTTCTACTTTGGGGGCAAAGAGGATCAAAGCATAGAGCGAGAGGAGGGCTGTGAGTCCTGCTCCAAAAGCCCCAGGGGAAAACATGAGCGGGTTGCAGGCCATAGAGGACCTTAAGAAGGACTTTAAAAATCAAATAAGAGAAGTGGAGGAAAATTTGGGAAGAGAAATGAGAAGGATGCAGGAAAAGTATGAAATGAGGATCAACAGCCTGACTGAGGAAAACAACACCTTAAAAAATAGACTAACTCAAATTGTCAAAGGAGGCCCAAAAGGGCAATGAGGAGAAGAATGCCTTAAAAAGTCGAATTTGCCAGATGGAAAAAGAATCTCAAAAGAGCATGCTATATATTTAAACCTCTAATACTTGCTGTTGATCTTAAGGAAGACCTTAGGTAGAGAATAGGTATCTGAGGCATATTTGCCAATCTTGTAACATGTGACTATTAATAAAAGCAGAATAACAGGAAAAATACCCAGAACATAGAGCAATGAGGCAAGGAGCCCAAATACTCATTTATTCAATATGATTTGCATTTTAACAATAAGGTAATAACCTCACTTCTTGTAGGCCTCAAGAAAATACACATATCTTTTCTTCTTGTTTATATTTATGGAGATATATCAAGGAAGAATGATAAATTGTAGTTAGATCTATCTCCCAGTAGACTCAAATGATGACTTTCAGCCTTGTAGCCTCCAACAGTATAATTTATTACTTATGGTGACTTGTCAAGGAATTTTCTTCCCTTTCATCATGTCTTTATCTTTTCTGGAGATGGCAAGTCTCACTGACTCCCAGGAGATCTGGGCAATAGCTGGTAAGGGTTAGGGTTATAATATGTGGGTTTGAAGCACAGTGAAGCATATGGTTATTAAGCCTTTAACCTTGGTCTCATTAGCAGTTTCCTCTAACCAGCTGAGCTGCCTGGATGCTGACATGTATTTTTAAATTATATTTTTCAACTGTTTTCTATAAGAAAATGCTGCATTACTCAGTACTGTAAATACAAAAATGATGTCAAGTTCAAAATGTCCTCTTGAAGGATGACAAATCTGCTATCTACTTCCAGAAATACTTAGATTAATTCAGTTTCAGACATGACATAAGGCACTAAGAAAAATCTGAAAGAAATTTTAATAATTTTCCCTATAGATTGCAGACTTTTTTTTAATCAGTAGGTTTGATTACATGAAACTACTGAGAATTGGACAGTTAATTCCTGAGTTGTACAAACACAACAGAAGAGAGTCAGTATTGAAAAGCTGATTAAAGAAATAATTGTGAATTGAGAAAAGAAGGAAATGTAATGATTTTTGATGCCAGAAAAATGTATATTCAACCATTTTGTAGTTTCTAGTTAAATTAAAAGTCATATTGGAATACAAATATAGCTTCTATCATTCATTTAAATTATAGGAATGCCTCCACTATTTGGTATCTTAAGGATATAATGCTCTAGATGAGTAATAACTTCTGATAGCTGAAGTAATAGCCCTACGACAATCCAAATTTTCTTTGTGTGACTATGTGTTCATGAGTGTGTGCATGTGTCTCTGCCTGTGTGTGTTTCATGGAAATCTTTCTAAAATTTATTAACTGTTTTACCCAGAATCCCATCATTGAGTAATTGAATGCAACTAATCCTGATATAGTTGAAAGAAAAACACAAAATTGAGTCAAATATTCAGGGTTTGAATCTTGACTTTGTTATTATTTGTGTGACCTTGGACAATTCATTCCAGCAAATCACAGCTCCAAATTATAGTGTACATTTCTACGAAATGAATGCATTAAACTAGAAGGACTAAAGCTTTTTGTCACTAAATCCATTGGAATTTCTAATATGCAGTGATAATATTT
The DNA here is from genome assembly GCA_011680675.1 of Gymnobelideus leadbeateri. NCBI lineage: Eukaryota > Metazoa > Chordata > Mammalia > Diprotodontia > Petauridae > Gymnobelideus > Gymnobelideus leadbeateri. Next base: position 61,775 of record WOXC01010383.1, on the reverse strand, counting down.
AGCCTCATTCATTATGCTGTATTGTTACTGAATGATGCCATCAAAAATGATCAAGATTGAGAGTTTCCTCATGCCTTTATGAAATTATCCCAGATTTCAGTGCTAATTTTTTTCTCTTTTTAATGGAGAACAATGGTTTTAGAGTCTATTGGTTACATAGGGTTCTTCATCTCTATATGGATTGTATAGACAGTTTCCATTCAGATGTCTGTTTTAGAGTGCCTTGATACCCTCAGGTGCTATTGAGGTATGTAGAATTAGTTACCCTTTAGCTAAATACCCTTAGACTATGGATTAAATAGATTTGGTGTTTCATATCTTCCTCCCTTCACATCTTTATCTTTTTTCCATTTTTTTACATAATCATTTTTTGTACAAAATCCTATTCTAGTGACTTAACATAGTTGAGTAAACCCTGGGTTTTTTAAAGACTAAGCATGTGTGCACAAAGTCTGCCAAGTTCTGTCCTAAAGAAAAGTCTTTGGTATTCAGCCAATAGACACAGCCTGCTTTCTGAGGACCAGCTTATGGAAACATGCAGAAGCTTATCAAGAATAAAATGGCAGGTCAGTAAATAATTATTTAGTCATGGCAGCCCATAAAAAGGCAAAAATTTAAAAAGGCATTTTTGGGCATTCTTGGGTAGCCAGTTTGAACTTTTATAATGTTAGTGTATAATGGTAATGGGAATTTGAAGATCTTCCCTGTCCCTTGTAATGGCAAGCAAAAAAGAACTTAACATCTTTTTTCCAGTTAAACCTTGCCCTTGATTACACCAACCCTTTGTTAAGAAACAGAATTTATGGATCCCACAGTGGGAGAAACTTGCTGATGCAACATGAAGGAGTGGGACTGGGAGGAGCTAATGAGCAGGATAAAAATATGAGCAGAATCTGAGAGTGACCCAAAACTGCTAGAAGCAAGCAGAATGGAAGCTGAGGAGCTATTGTTAGTGAGAAAGGAGCGTTCTTGCTTGAGGGAGTCTGTTTTGTTTTGAAACACTGATGGAGGGAAAGTTTGGGAAGTCTTGGGAATGTGGGTATGTACTACATTGGTTATGTGTACCAACTTTGTGGTTACTGTAATGAATTTGACTTTCTGATTTTAGGACTTGGTTTTCTGGTATTTGAATAAATGCTTTCATTCTGTCCTCCAAGTGGAGAGTCTGTTACATTTTGTGCTTCACAACTACACCAGCATATGCATAGCTTCTGTGGGCACTGTGAACATTGCATTGGTGTTACATGGTGACAGAATGGGTGAGAAGGGAGATATATTGTTAAGAATTAGCTATTGTTACTCTAAACAAATTCTTCACTAGAGTCCTAATTAAAGACATATTATTGAAGAAACTAAATAACAATCATCTTGACATTCTTACTATGGAGAAAATAAAAAGGCAGAAAACAGTTGAAACTAAGTGGAAGGAACTCTCAAGTTCTGTCTAGACAGATAAATAAAGTTGGTTCTATTTTATATGGAAAATCAAAGTGAAACTGGATTTCATAGGATGTCACATCAATTCATGTTTATGATAGGGTTTAGCAAAAGGCCATCATAAAATTAATTTTGACTTATTCATTAAAATCTTATATAAAAACTGGAAAGAAATTCAATGAAAAAAAAAACTTGGGCAGCTAGCTGGTGTAGTATATAGAGCACTGGCCCTGGAGTCAGGAGGACCTGGGTTCACATCTGGCCTCAGACACTTGACACACTTACTAGCCATGTGACCTTGGGCAAATCACTTAACCCCAATTACCCTGCCTTCCCCCCTCCAAAAATAAAAGCAAAAAAAAAATCGATAAGACACTAAAAAATGAATCAGCATATATTATGATTTTTTTTTTACTAATTGGCCCAATTTATTTTTTTTAATTAAACAAATGCTTTATTAACTTCTGGTTTACATCATTCATTTCCACCAGATTATGAGTTACATTTTTCCCCCATTTTTTTCCCTACCCACCACCCCAGAATAGCAGTCCCACTAGATATCCCCTCATCCAATCTGCTCTCTCCCATATCTTCTCCCATACCCCCTTCGACTTTGCCATTAGGGCAAGGTGAATCTCTGAGCCCCACTGCCTGGACATCTTATGAAACATTTAATTTTAAAACTTCGATTTTCAGATCCATTCCCTTTCTCCCTTGTCACCCACTCCCTCTGAGAAGATAAGCAATTCAGTATGTGTTGTACATGTATATCTATGCAAAACATTACCATAGTAGATATATTGTAAAAGACTGCTTATATTTCCTTCCCACCTGTCTCACCTCCCACCTGGTCCATTCCCTACTTTGATCCTGTCCCTCTTTGATAGTGGGTACTTCTAACCTCCCCTCTCCCCAGAATGCCCTCCCCTCCATCATCCCCCCTCTCATCCCCCTTTCCCCTACTCAGGAGAGTGAGTGAGGGTAAGATATTCCATTTAGTATGTATGTGATTCTCTCCTTGAGCCAACTTCAATGAGAATATGCTTTTGCCTTTTTGCCTTCCTGTTCTTCCCCTCCCCTGCAACTACTTCCCTTGCCTCTTCTACATGAGATAGTTTGCCCTACCCTGTCTCTCTCCATCTCCTCTTGCCACTTTCCTCTCTCACCTCTTGACTTCACCCCTTAAGAATCATCCCTTCCTTGGGGCGGCTAGGTGGCGCAGCGAGCAGAGAGCCAGCCCTGGAGCCAGAAGGACCCGAGCTCGGATCTGGCCCCAGACACCCAACACACAAACAAAAACCCAGCCACGTGAACCTGGGCAAGTCACCCAACCCCAATTTCCCTCCAAAAAAAAAATAATCATCCCTTCCCATCAAATTCAACCTGTGCCCTCTATCCATATATACCTGTGAACATATGCCATGTACCCTTCTTCAATTATTTTCATAATGAGAAAGGTTTCATCAAACACAGTTATTGTTTTTCCATGTAGGACTGTAAATAGTCCAACTTTGATAAGTTCCTTTTGATTTCTTTTCTTTGATTACCTTCTCAAACATCTCTTGCTTCTTGTGTCTGAATGTCAAAATTTCTATTCAACTCTGGTTTTTTCAAGAATGCTTGAAAGTCCTCTATTCCACTGAATGATCATATTTTCCCCTGAAACAAGATACTCAGTTTTGCTGGGTAGGTGACCCTTGGGTTCATTCCCAGCTCTTTTGCCCTCTGGAATATCATATTCCATGCCCTTCGATCCCTCAATGTAGAAGCTGCCAGGTCCTGTGCTATTCTGATTGTGTTTCCACAATATTGAAATTGTTTCTTCCTGGCTGTTTGTAGTATTTTCTCCTTGATCTGGGGATTCTGGAACCTGGCTATAATATTCCTGGGAGTTTTCTTTTGGGGGTCTTTTTCAGGAGGTGATCTATGGATTCTTTCAACCTCTATTTTGCCCTCTGGGTCTAAAACATCAGGGCAATTTTCCTTGAGAATTTCTTTAAGGATGATTTCTAGGTTCTTTCTTTGATCATGGCTTTCAGGTAGTCCAATAATTTTTAAATTATCTCTCCTGGATCTATTTTCCAGGTTGGTGGTTTTTCCCATGAGATATTTCACATTGCCTTCTATTATTTCATTTGTTTGGATCTGTTTAATAGTATCTTGATTTCTCATAAAGTCATTAGCTTCCATTTGCTCCAGACTAACTCTGAAGGAATGAATCTCCTCAGTGAGCTTTTGAGATTCTTTTTCCATCTGGCAAATTCGACTTTTTAAGGCATTCTTCTCCTCATTGCCTTTCTGAGCCTCTTTTGCCATTTGAGTTAGTCTATTTTTTAAGGTGTTATTTTCCTCAGTCAGGCTGTTGACTGTCATTTCATATTTTTCTTGCATCTTTTTCATTTCTCTTCCCAAATTTTCCCCCACTTCTCTTATCTGCTTCTTAAGGTCCTCTATGGCCTGTAGCCAGCTTGTATTTTCATTTGGGGCTTTTGGTGCAGGAGTTCTGACCTCACAGTCCTCCTCCATGCTTTGAGCCTCTTTGCCCCTAAAATAGGAGTCCAATGTTGAACTTTTCTGTTTATTTTGTTTCGTTTGCCTAGGCATGTTGCCACTTAATTACTTGATTTTTGGGCTTGTTGCCACAGTAGGACTCTGCTACCAGACAGGGGAGCTTCCGCCCAAACGTGGGGTCTTCACAACTTCTGCCAGTTGGGTGGCCTCTGTAAAGCCTTCACCCACTCTGGCAAGTTGGATACCCACCCCAAACTTCTCCCCCAGACCACAATCCAGATCCAGGCAGTTTAAAGCAAGAGTGATTAACCCCCAGACTGATTGCTGGATCTTCCTACAGTTCGCAGACCAGGAGCTAGAGCCACTACTGACGCTGCAAAATGGCTTCTGTGCAGCTGTTTCTTCAGCAGCTTTTTGCCCCCAGGGGAGGAAGCCACATGTTGCCCAAATACTGGTCCCAAAGTCCATAGGGCACTAACCTCTCACTTTGTCCTAGGCATATCTGTGCTGATAATTCTGGAATCACCACAATTGCTGGTGTTCTGGGGTTCCACCAGCCAGCTGAAGCCCCGGCCGCCCTGGGGCTAAAACCGTGGATCTGGGCTCGGCTCTGTGGGCTGTGTTGTCGGTTCCCAGTGTGCTGTGCTGCCTGCTCTCAGAGCGCTGAGCTGGCTGCTCCCTGCAGGGCTGCTGGGCTGTCCTCAGCAGGAGGTTAGCTTCTCTGTGCCGTTCTGTGGGTGCTATGGCTCCAGAAGTTGTTTGGAGCTCCCTTTCACATTGTTTGAAATTTGTGTGGTGCAGAGCACATTGGAAATGCTGTTTCTACTCAGCCATCTTGGCTCTGCCCCCCATATATTATGATTTTAATGCAAAGGTGTAATTAGTTAAGAAGAGAAAAAAGAAAACAAATTATACTCTACGTGTGTGTTTGCATATCAGGACAAAGAAATGAAAGAAGCTAGACAATTTTAAACCACATAAAGTTTTCATGCTAATATATTGTAAACAGGCTTTATTTCTTTTTTTTTTTTCTGAGAGTTAGTATTAGACATGACAAAACCAAAAGCTATTGCAAAACCTGAAATTTATGATAATTTAACCAACAGTAAATGACCCATTACTAATGTCAAAGTATTTCCTGAATAACTTGCCTGTATGTAGTTAAATCATTTACCAATTTGAAGAAATGCCAGAATCAGCTGAAAGTCAAAAGAAAGAATCAAAATCTTGCCAATATAAGGTATACAATAGAAAAGAAAGCCTGATTTAAGTTACTTGTTGATGTCCACAAATCAGCTTTGAAAGGAAGAATGATGGAAAGCCCTGATGTCAGTGATTTACTAAACAATGTTCAGTGAATGTGAAATGATTGAAATAATGAAGAAAACAAAAATATACCCAAAGTGCCTTAGCTTGCAAACACCTAACATATTAACTAAACTGAGAGGTGTGGTAGGCAATGTCAAGGTTGGCTTAAAGTATAAACCCTTTTACAAATTTGTATGGAAAAGTTAGCCAAGAAAGGAATAAGCAGTAAAATTATTGCTATGAAATATTTATGAAACTATTGAGATTTTAGGTAACAAATAAAAGGTAACAGAAATACTAATATAACAAAGAACATTTGTCAGTATGGCAGTAAATATAGAAATCTGGACTAGGAACCAGGAAAACCATGTTTAAAACATTACCTGACACATTTTTGCCATCTTACTCTGAGTAAATTATTTATTTACACTGCTACTCAGTTTCCTCAAATATAAAATGAAGTATTGAAATCAATAACCTTTAAGATCCCTTTTCAGCTTGAGATATTTGATGTTCTATGACTCCATAATTCCCACTGAGATTTAATCGGGTGAAATTCATGACTATAATTTGGTTCTGGATGAGTAGAACATTATTTTTAAAACAGAGGGTTTTTGTTGTTGTTGTTGCTTTTTGGAGGGCAATTGGGGTTACATGGTCACATGGCTAGGTTTTTGTTTGTGTGTGTTAAGTGTCTGAGGCCGGATCAGAACTCAGGTCCTTCTGACTCCAGGGCCAGCGCTCTACTCACTGCACCACCTAGCCACCCCTGAAAAAGCGGATTTCTTAAAAGGGTAAAGGTAGTGTCATATTTTAATATTATAAATATATTTGCACTAGGAAAACACAGTAAAGATTATTTAGGTGATTTGTTGTTGTTTTTGTCCTTCATTCTCAAATTGTTTTGTTTGTTTGTTTGTTTGTTTTTTGCTTTTTGGAGGGCATTTGGGGTTAAGTAACTTGCCCAAGGTCACACGGCTAGGTTTTTGTTTGTGTGTGATAAGTGTCTGAGGCCGACTCCGAACTCAGGTCCTTCTGACTCCAGGGCCAGCGCTCTATTCACTGCGCCACCTAGCCACCCCCTCTCAAATTGTTGAAGGAAAAAAAAAACAGATATTATTTTGTCATCAGACTACGCTAAAGAAATACTGAGACAGAGGAAGATTTGGGGGTAACAAAGGCATGATATAATAAAGATGGTAACTTTTTTTTTTAATTTTTGGAGCAGGGAAGTGCAGGGCAATTGGGCTTAAGTGACTTGCCCAAGATCACACAGCTAGTAAGTGGTAAGTGTCTGAGGCCAGATTTGAACTCAGGTCCTCCCACCTCCAGTGCTCTATTCACTGTGCAATCTGGCCACCACAAGATAGTAGTCTTAAATTATCCACATATCTGCTGGGATACTCATCTTTGCTAAAAAGTAAAAGAACTAATATTTTCAATTTGCCTTAATTATAATTTCATCCTTCAAAGCTTTAGGAAATAAGTATTTGATCCCCTGTATTTTATCTTAATGTTACAAACTGGTTGCAAGGGTAGAAATTATGGAAATATTTGGAAGAATTGACTGCTCCTTTCAATAGATTTTGATAGAAGAAAATAAAGCTGACCTAGGCTGATATATACAGCAGATTTGCAAAACCAAAAATTCCAAGCTTTTACTGGTATTTACTTGATGAAGTATTTTAATAGATAGGCCTAAATAGCAAAAATTAGCCAAAGAGTTACAGGAAATTCTCAAGAATGAAATTAAGTATATAAATAGGGAAATTATTCCACTGAGCTAAAGTCCAACTAGACAACTTAAGGATTTGTTGTTTGTTGAAATAGTTCTGAAGAAAGACACTATTTATAATATGTAAATCAATTTCTAGCAACTTTGCTCCTATGATTTAATTTAATAATACCATGGCCTAGCACCCCAGGTAGAAACTATTTCTGATTTCCCATTTTGGTTTTGGTCAAAGATTAATTAATTTCCCCTACCATCCTCACCATCTTAAGTTCACTGAACAGAGATGCTTATGCTGCTTTTAGGACAGGTAGTCTTTCTGGCAAAACAGGACCTCTGGAGTTTGCAAATTCATAACATCTTTCTCTTTGTTCTTCTCAAGCTTCTGACATTTAACCTTTACACTACTTTCCAGATTCAATGATGACATGGGATGGGTAAGGTTATAGCTTCAAGGTTTTGCTTTCTCCTTCAGCAGTTTTGATGAGAAAAAATACCAAACCAAACAACCTTTCACAGAGCAAAAGTGTTTGTTTGCATTGCATCAGTATGTATTTGAAGTAAATGTATTTTGCATAGGGTATATCCACTAAGTCAAGTCATATGAAGGTACTGACAGTACTTTCAACAAAATATGCGTATTAATTCCCATAATCTTTTTAGGATTAAGTTTGATATTATTTTTGGATCTATTTTTTTAAACATAAATGGGCACTTTATTTTACTCTAACATATTTTGAGGATTAAAGGTAAGTTTTAATTTTGAAAAATACATAAAATTTTGAAGGTAAAATTACAGTTACATTTTAACTTCTTGACATGTTTACATCTAATATTTATGTCTTTTTTCTTATTTCAGTTTTTTTTTCCAGTGAATTCTCCTTAATGTTGCTACCAAAACATCTCTTAAAAGTCAACAGAACGAAATAACAATTCCGGAAGAGTTAAAACTAAATAATAGATATGATTCTATTTTCTTAAAATACATTTTCACTTCTTGGGGGGAAATCTTCCTTCTGCTCTAGAAATTCTTCTCAATAAGTGAACACATTTCCTCTGCCTACTGTGTTACTTTGCTCAGATGTAGTTCAAGTAAAGAGAGGGGAGAAACCAGCTTATCTGCAATGTTCAAGTCCAGCATTTCTGTGTGTGCCTCTGAGTGATGTATTCCCTAATTAGAGACTGTTTTTACATTCTTGAGAGAGTCCCCAGAACATCTTACAAGCCCTTCAGCTCCCAGTTTAATGGAATTGCAGAGACGGTGGATGCAAGAGAAAAAATTTCTCTTTCAAAAACAGAGTGGGTTTCCCACTACAGGATTTTGAGAACTTAAATCTGCTTTTGTCATCATCATTAACAAACATTTATTGTTATAGAGTTATGAAGTCAAATCCCGTTTCAAGGAAGATGGATTAAATATTGTAATAATTAGTGTATTCGAAAGTGGAATGAGCTGCCTTGAGAAGTTCTAGGTCTCCCCTCACTAATGATCTTCAAGTGTAGTTAGTCCATAAATATTTATTAAGTACCTACTATGTGTCAAGCATTATGCTAAGTTGAGGATCCTCCCCCAATAAAAAGTAAAAGTGAGCTTCTGTTTTCATGGAACTCAATGTCTAATAGAGGAGGAAACATACAAATAACTATGTATAAACAAGATATATGAAGATAAGCATTCAATAAGGATATTCTAGGTAGAATCTTGTGTCAGTTCTGGTTTGGCCTTTGGGGTCAAAAGTCTATTTGATGATCGCTTGCATCCCTTACCTCCACTAACATAGCCACTACCAACTTCAAATCCTTATATCCTCTTACCTAAACTACTATAATATTCTCTCAATTGGTTCACTACTATAATTATCTCCCTCTTCAAATCTGTTCTCCATATAGTTGCCAAAGCAATCTTCCCAAGTTACTTCTTGGATCAGAGCACTTCAATAACTCCTTCACTGATTGCAGGATAAAATGCAAGTTCTATGCTTTGATATTTACAACCCAAGCTAATTTGGTTCCCACCTACCTGTCCAGTCTTGCTTTGTATGACTGTCCATTAAAGGCATTCTTCAGGTTACACACACCATTTCCTGCATCTCCACCCGTATATAAGGCATTCTCCGTGTGTGAAATATACTCTCCTGATCTCCACTTCTCAGAAACTATTTTTCCTTCAACATTTAACTCCATTTCCATTTCCTCCATAAAGTATAATATAAATGTTAATTACCAATATTAATATAGCACTTAAGAGATTGCAAAATCCTTTATATACATTGTATCATTTGATCCTTACAACAGTGAGTGCTATTATTATCCCCATTTTATAGATGAGGAAAGTGAGACAGAAAAGGCCTAAGCAATTCAGTCACACTGTTAGTAAGTACCTAGGGCAGGATTTCAACCCTGTACACTACACTATTCAGTTGATCCTCTGGTTGGTACCTTTCTCTCTTCCAAACCCCTTTTCTTCTACTATCCCTCCTTCGAAATTATCAACAGTTTAATAAAAAGTTGATTGTAAATAATTGTACCCTGTTGTCTCCCAATCAAACTTAGAACTCTGACTGTCTCTTTGTTCTCTTTGAAAAAAAGAGGACAGTGTATGCCACACAGGTCCTAAATTTAGAGGGGCTGGGCACAAGCAGTGGTGTGATGGAGAGATGGTTAGACCTATGTTCCTTGCTCAGGAACTTTTAATGATAATTCACAGCCAGTAAAAGTTGCTGTTGTCCTTTCTTTAAGAGGACCAAAATGACATCACTATGCTAAAGTCAAGTTACAGTGCTGACTACTACTAAAGTCTTAATGTGGCTGATCAGACCAATATGTGGTCTGAATGCTGTACCACAGGTCGGGCACAAATAGTTCATGTGAACACATAGGGTGAATTCTGTATGTTTGCCCATCTCTTAGCTACTGCAGTTGTGCTTTGCTTGCAGAGCACATCATCCTCTCTGATGAGGGCATGCCTTGCTGAGTGGTCCTGTGCCAGTGCCTCTCATGTCACATAATCAATTCCAAAGTTTCTAAGAAAAATGTTGAGAGTGTCCTTGTATTGCTTTTTCTGACCACCATGTGAGTGCTTGCCCTATTTTAGTTCTTCATAAAATAGTCTTTTTGGCAAGCATACTTTTGGCATTTGAACAATGTGGCAAGCCCCTAGTGGGTACACTCTTTGCAGTAGAGTTTGAATGCTTGTCAGTTTAGTTTGAGAAACGACTTCAGTGTCTGGTATCTTACTCTGCCAGGTGATCTTCAGAATATTCCTAATACAAATCAAATGAAAGACATTCAGTTTCCTGGTATACTATCCAGGCTTAACATACTACACCGAGATCAGCACAATGACCTTTAGTTTGATAGGGAATCTAATGCCTCTTCTCTCCTGCATTTTCCTTCAAAGCTTCCTCATTATCAATGTGCATACCTGGAAAATATACTGCCAAGGTAAGTGAACTTGTCCACAGTATTCAAAACTTCTCCATATGCTATAATGGATGGTTCCACATATGGATAGTGTGGTGCGGGCTGGTGGGTCACCTGTGTTTTCTTGGTGTTGTTAGGCCAAGATCAACACAAACAGCAGATAATAGATCCATACTTCGTTGCATCTCAGCATTGAGTGCATAATCAACAACAAACAAAAAAAATCATGCACCAATGCTCCCTCCATTTTAGTCTTGGTTTGTAACCTTTTTCAAGTTGATGAATTTACCATCAGTATGGTAGCTGACCTTGATGCTGTGTTCATCCTTACTGAAGGCCTTTGACAACATGGTTGAATGCCTAATGCTAAAAGTTTGGAAAAAAAGGCTGGGAAACAACTTTCTCTCATTCTGTTGGTGACTAGGAAAGCATAAGAGCATCATTCATTTTCTATTACCTGCGCAAGCATGTCCTCATGAAATTGATGTAAAATACTTAGGAACTTCTCTGGGCACCCGAATTTTGACTTTTTTTTTGCTTTTTATATAGAAAGCAGGGCAATTGAGGTTAAGTGACTTGCCCAAGGTCACACAGCTAGTAAATATTAAGTGTTTGAAACTGGATTTGAACTCAGTTTCTCCTGACTCCAGGGCAAGTGCTCAATTCACTGCACCACCATAATTTTTGATAAGCCATCACAACTGATAGTATCAAAAGCCTGTAATGTCAAGCAAAGAAATACTTAGTGCCTTATTTCAGCTATTTAAATATTTAGCACCTTGTTTCAGTTCAAGTTTCTTTTGAGACTTGCCCTTGGTTATATCAATTCTTTGTTAAGAAACAGGACTTCTGAAAACCACAGTGGGAGGGACTTGCCAAAGACAGGAAAAGGGAAGAGCTAATGACTACATATAAGGAGGAACCCAAGCTGGGAGAGATCAGAACTGAGAAAGGGAATGGTTGTGGAGACCAGCACTCTGTTTGTGTTGATTTTTCTTTGTGATACTTTGTACAGAAGCCCTGGGGCATTACTGGAAGCCCTGAAAGAGGATTTTCTTCTTGTTTGTTTACAGAAGTCCTGGAAGAGGGTTTTGGAGGTCCTGGGACTATACTGATGATTTGTGTTGAGTTATCAGACATTTTTGTGGGTCTGTGTTGTTTCACAGGCAGAAAGTTAATTGATGATGGTGCCAGCAATGTGCATGAATGTTGTTTTGTCTCTGTTAAGCTTTGTCTTCCCAGAAACAGAAACTGTGAAGGACCTGACGTGGACTAGACACTGTGTATTTCAGTATAGAATGGGAACTGGTCAAGGAACTGGATGAGGAGCTGAGAACTGCCTACATTTGAATCCAAGTGACAGTTGGGTAAATTCAGGCAAAAGCTGGGACCATGGAAGAGGAGCCATGCAATCTGAGAGCCAGCCTTGATTCAAGATGAAATGATGTCTCCTTGGGTACTTATTGCTGACTGAGAAGGTCATGATTTACTGTGGCACAGGGGTAGGATAACTTTGTACTCTGTAACTCATACTCCTTAAGGATAATTGAGTTAAGGATGATTGTAAAATAATCTCTAGTTAAGTAGAAAGAAGATTGTTTGGGAGATTTAGACAATGTGACTTAGGGGTGGGGAACTTTGACCTTTGTATTTTGTGTTCTTCAAGGAGGTTTGCTCCTTAAGGATGATTGAGTTAAGGACTTACTGAACGATATCTTTTGTTTAAAACTATGTGGCCACTTTGTTGAAAACTAAGTGGCCACTTTAGTGATAAGCTCTTATGTTATAACATTGTGAATGCTATACTTTGTTTTCTGTTTTGCTTTAGTTTGCTGCTGAATAAATAGAGAGTTCACTATACTATGTGATCAGAACCTTAAAGCTTTTCACAGCAGCAATCTTCTGGAGAGCTGCTCCTGCTTGGATTTACAAAGCCTTGGTCAGATATGTAAAGATAGAAATATACTTAAACACAGCCTGAGAATATGGTTTATAGAAACTGTGTATCAAAGTTATGTTTGGAAAAGGGGCACATTTTAATTTCTCTAAGGACCCTAATAATTGAAATTAGACATAATCTGACAGAACATTTTGAGATGCTCCTCCTGAGGAATCCTAAGTACAAAATTTCAAAAACTTAAAAATTCCAGGGATTAGACCTTACAGAGTGAGAATAATTCTAGAAAATGTGTGCTCATTGGAGAAATAAGATAACTGTGCTGAGAAGTCCAGTATTAACTGCTATTGGAAAGCAAAGCCAGTGAATGGATTACTTATTTATCTGTACCACACCCCACCCTTGGCCCTACCTCACCCTCAACATGTGTTTATATTTCAAGGAGAGTCTACAATCAGAGTGATATTTCAAGTCTGGAATGGCAAGTGCACCTGTGGGACTTTGGGAAAAGAGAGACATATTACAATGTCAAATAACAGTAATGATAACAACCCCTTATTCATTTCCCTTAGAGAAAAAGGATAGGGACACTATTTATGTGTCACTTTCCCCCCCTTCTATCTATTTGTGTTTCTGTGATTTCTCCAAATATTCTGAATTTCCTGTCATATGAAATAAAAGCTTTCCCATATCTACTATCTCTATTGTACCTCAAGTGCACTTAAGGCAGCTAGGGGACCCCTTTAAGCATATTTGGGGAAATGTAGACATTAACTAAAATCTAAGTACATATGATATTTTTCTTGAGCAACGCTAGTTAGGAACAAAAAATACATGAGAAAAGAATCAAATCTTTGCTTGTTTAACAAAGATTAAAGTTGTAGTCTATATGAGCCCAAAAAACCCAGTGACTACTAGACCATGGATTCTATTGAATTGAAGTGACAAGAAAGATAAGGTGACATTTCCAAAAACCTTACAATTCTTTACACCCTGATCCTGGCCTTTCCCATATGTTTTTTTTTTTTTTTCCTGGTCTGACTTTCTGACTTATCTAATCTTCCACAGTCTGGCATCTAGCCTTAACACACAATTAAAACTACAGTGTGAGGATATTCTGGACTACAGAATAGTTTTACTATGTATTAATAGACAAGTAAGTTTCATGCTATTCAATCAGTTAAACTAAGGTTGAAATACACTCTATCATTCTGCCTCTGATGAAGGTGATGGCTCAGGTGGAAGAATAACAAACGGCTCCTTCAAAGAACTATTCATCATCATTCCTCATTACAGCTTACATTTTTTTTCTATGAAAGGCCCTAGTGAATCCCATTTTCTCCCCTAGTGAGTCCCTCTAATTTCTGTTCCCAATTAGATTTTTATCATTACTTCTGTCACTAACCTCCCCAATGTCCCTGAGATTGAGCCCTAGGAAATTCTGTCCTATATTTTCTTAGTTCACTGTGGAATTTAAGCGCATCTCCCATGTTGGCACAACCTCTACATTTTCAATTCAGCATGATTTCACTGCCATACCATTTTCCTCCATTTACCTTTTCTCTCTCCATATTTGTTTATCTGTGTATATCTGTGTGTGTGTGTGTGTGTGTGTCTTTAACTACTATATCTAGCATGTAGTTTCTCCACTTCATTTTTCTCTTGATCCCCAATCAACTTCATTCTGTAGATTTCAACCTCACAAATCTCTTGTTATTTGGTAGATTCCTGGTCCTACCTTTAAGTACATAAATATATTTCCTTACATTGGGCCTCTTGGAGCTACAAAATACACATTTTAATTATCAAATCCTTTTTAACATATCTCCCATTTCTAATTTACTTTTTTTGCATTTAAAGTATTATAAATAAATGTATACATTTCGTACAGCATACCTTGGTCTTTACTCAAATTTATATTGAACTTTTCATGTTGGTTTGGGGAGCTCTGATTATTTCATATGCACATGAGCGTGTAAGGTTACTATGATTATTCTCATTTAATCCTAACCTATTTTTCCTGCTAAAGTAAGTGTCTAGGGTAAGCACAAGAAAGAGTTTAAGGGGCTGTGCATCCATGTGCTGTTAGCTCTATATCCTGCATAATAGTTTCAAATCATTCTCTCTGGGAAACTCCATTCTGTAGAGCAAGTAGACTTTCATGCAAAACTGTGTTAAATTAACAGTTCACCATTTTATAGTACACTGTAATAGAACTCTATGCTCAATCATGTGCACTTCTGCCTGGCTCCTGAAATCTCATTACAAAGTCAGCCATAGACATATGGCTGCTTCAATAGCTACTTACTCCTTGAAAGAAAACTACAGTTACTCTCGCCTTAACCAATTTATTAAAAATGCATGCTGGAGATAGTGTTGCATGACAATGTCATTTTATCTTTTGTGATACTGAATCCATTCCAATGGTATTCAATTTCCTTTTAGAACATTGTTTCAAGTACCCCCAGTTAGGTCTACATATTGCCATTGTGAAAAATCAAAAATTCAGCTTTCCACTTTTATATCTTTTCTAGAGAATGCCAAATATTGAAATATGTGAATGCCAAAAATCATCTATATAGAGATTATATAGAACTGGAATTAGCAGCATATGATCTTTAGTTCAGTAGGAGAAGATTGTGACAAGAATCTCTACTGAGAGGTAAGTAACATTCATCTTCTGTCTTTAAAGAAGGGGATAGACTATGAAATTCTGGGATTTTTTTTTCATTTTTTCCATATACCTGTGAAGGTAGCATGATTCAGCACCTTCCCTTGAAGACTGAGGAATCAGTAAGGAGAACTCTTTGAGAAGAATAAGAGATACATTCTTAAAAGTAGGGAAAACAGAGATATTTGTGTTTGGCAGACACACTACACAAAGAACAGTCATTTTGTTGGTGGCAGTCAAAGAAAAGAAAGTCAAGAAGAGAAACATCCTTCACATAATTCTTTTCCTCACGCCTCCAGGTTTATTTGCATGATATCCAGGAACATTATAGGGACTGGGTTTTGGGGGACATAGATTAAATTAAGGAAATTCAAAAGGGTTAATATATATATATATATATATATATATATATATATATATATATATATATATATATATATATATATATACACACTCTTTGTGCATATTTTTGGGGATGCAATAGTTCACAAGTTTCTCTATTCCAAGAAAATGCTCTATTCTAACTAATGCTTCTTCTACCTGAATTGATGATGACCTCATTAATATACACCTAGGAAAAGGGGAAGCAACATGAAATTTTATAAGGTTGGCTGACAGTCAATTCTCAATTTTTTCCTCAGGGTTTTCTCAATCTTATGGCCCAAACCAACACTAGGGAAAATATTAGCATCTACGAAGATCCTAGAGTGTTTAATACCAGATGTAATAATGGGTGCCGTTGGGCAGAAAGCCAAGCTTTCTTGACTTTCTTGACTTCTCCTCTGATCAATTTATATTGTATATAAACTTTCAATATATTTGTGTCTTCATGTTTGTACCTGTTCTTCCTATCCAGTAGGATGTATATGCCTTTGGGGCAGGAATTTTTTCATTTTTGTTTTTGCTTCTACAGTACTTAAAGCAATGCAAACCCCTTAAAGCTGAGAATGACTTTAAGATAATTTATTCTATAGTTGTACAGATGAAAACACTGAGAAATGGAGAAGTTAAGTGACTATTCCAAAGTCATAAAGAGTTGGAGGAAATTACTGAGACACACCTGCTATTAACTGAATGGATGTGTTTCCATTTTAACTATTAAAAATTTTTGAAATAAAAAAATAGAATTGTTTACATTACCTAGGTCAATGAGGAGGCTATGAATATTCTTTCAGATAATACTAATAAGAGTTTAGCAACCTGAATGGCATCTTATAAAATGCCATTATTGGAACCATTTAAATTTTTTTTTTACAGAAATCTTTTGTACACCATATAGCAGGTTGGGGAAGGGGAAGGAGACTATAATAAGCATTTATTAATCACCTGCTAGCCAAGCACTGTGTTGAGCACTTTATAAATCTTCTCTAATTTGATCTTCACAACAATACTGTGAGATAGGTTCTTTTAGGACCCCAAGGTTAAAAATTGGAATCGAAGAAAGACAGAGACTAAGAACTTGCCCGAGTCACAAAAGAAGTAAATATCTGAGGCTGGAATCCCCTGAGTTACAAAAAGTTCCATTGAAAAGAAAAGGAAAAAGAAAATCAGTTTATGATATTTTCTTCTTGTATTTGACAGTCAGATTATCTGTTCAGCTCTGGTTTTTTCATCAGGAATGCTTGAAAATCCTCCATTTCATTGAATGACCATATTTTCCCCTGAAGCATTATACTCAGTTTTGCTAGGTAGGTAATTCTTGGTTTTAGTCTTAGCTTTTTGACCTCTGGAATATCATATTCCAAGCCCTCTGATCTCTTAATGTAGAAGGTGCTAGGCCTTATGTTATATTGATTGTATTTCCACAATACTCAAACTGTTTCTTCTTTACTGCTTGTAGTATTTTCTTCTTGACCTTGGAATTCCAGAACCTGGCTATAATATTCCTAGGAGTTTTCTTTTGAGGATCTTTTTCAAGAGGTGATTGATGGATTTTTCAGTATTTATTACACCCTCTGGTTCTAGAATATCAGGGCAATTTTCCTTGATAATGTCTTGAAAGATGGTGTCTAGGCTCTTTTTTTGATCACGTCTTACAGGTTGTCCACTAATTTTAAAATGATCTCTCCTGGATCTATTTTCCAGGTCAGTGGTTTCTCTAATGAGATATTTCACATTGCCTTCTCTTTTTTCATTTGTTTGGATCTGTTTTAGAGTTTCTTGATTTATCATAAAGTCATTAGCTTCCATTTGCTCCAATCTTATTTTGAAGGAGTTATTCTTTTCAGTGAGTTTTTGAAATTACTTTTCCATCTGGCAAATTTGGCCTTTTAAGGCATTCTCCTCGTTGGCTTTTTGGGCCTCTTTTACTATTTGAATCAGTCTATTTTTAAGGTGTTATTATCCTCAATGTATTTTGGATCTCCTTTAGTAGGCGGTTGACTTGCTTTTCATGATTTCCTTTTATCATTCTCATTTATATTCCCAATTTTTCCTCCACTTCTCTTATTTAATTTTCAAAATCCTTCTTGAGCTCCTCCATGGGCTGTAAGCAATTCATATTTTTCTTGGAGGCTTTTAATGCTGGAGTTCTGACTTTGTCTTCCTCCAGCTCCATGTCTTGATCCTTTTTGAACCCCAAAAGGTTTCCATGGTCTGTTTGTGCTTCCTCTGCTTGTTCATATTGCCAGCCAAGTATTTGACTTTTGATCTCTTTGCCATGGTAGAACTCTGCTTCCAGAATGGAAAGAGCTTTGTCCCATATAGCTGGGGTTTACACAGCTGCTAGATCCATTAGGAGGGTGCCCTCTCTACAGCCACCAAAAGCTCTGGATCACTGGGCACACACCCCAGGACCACCATCCAAGACACAGACCCAAGCAAGTTAATGCAAGAGCAATTACCCTCTGAATGTTTCTCTTGATCCCCCTAAGATCTGCAGTCCAGGAGCTCCTAAGGCAGTCACCCAGTATACGTTCTGCGCCTCCACCTGCTTCTCGCCCCAGGGGCAGGGGACAGACCATGCTCTTCCATCCTTCCCCCTCCCTTTTTGTTTTTAACACAATATAGAGTCACCCTTAGGAAAATCATCTTACATTTAATTCCCATTGTCCATTCCCCTCCTTATCTTTCTTCTTTGTGTTTTCCCATGCTATTATACTTTATTGTTGGTTTTGTTCTCTCTTCACTTTCTTGGATTTTTTCCCCACTAGATTCTTTCATAAACTATCTTTCCATCCCTCTAGGAATGTCCACTTTCACTAATAATTCTTAGGGAAGAAATTCATGCCCTTTCTCAAAGTCCTTCAGTAGAAAGATCCCACTGAGTTAATAGCATACATAATTGGTGACTGACTCAATCTAGAAGACAAAGAAAACACAAGGAATAGCAATAGGGATTCCTTCAGGCCACATGTACTTTTTATAGTTTTTGGATTTTCCCTGGAAATTTTCTTTCAAACCTGCTACAGAAAAATTGCTTGGCATAGAGCTTGTTGACTCACTGCTAGTGCCTTGTCATTTGAAAACTGCCAGAAAAATAGGCTTATCTTAACTGCAATGATTTGTTGAATAATTGAATGAACAAGTGTCCCACGGCCATCCTTTGCACCACTGGCCTTGGACCACTGTCCTACATGTAGTTAATTGTTCAAAATCACTTGTTCAGGATTACTACATGGCACATGGATGGCAAATAAAAAGAATTTGAAATGAAGAATTCATGTCAGATATGGAGAACTATTTGAATGAAACATATTAGAGAGAACAGAATCTAATATTTGAGAAAACTGCATAATGCCTATTTTTTTGTATTTGTAATATAGCATTGATTTTTTATTTATTTTCTAGTATAAAATATACTTTTATTAAAAAATTTGAAATCTGGGTGGCTAGGTGGTATACTGAAATAGAGTACTGGCCCTGGAGTCAGGAGGACCTGAGTTCAAATGTGGCTTCGGATACTTAACACAAAAACTATTCATGTGACTTTGGGCAAGTTAGTTAACCCCAATTGCCCTCCAAAAAAACAATCTGAAATCTTAACTGTGCTGACATTATAACAAAATATGAACTCTAATAAACATGTTAATCATTTACATTCAGATGACATAATGTGAGTAAAATGAAAAATGTAAAGTGTGGTTTAAATATTATTTGGCTTTTTTGTTATTTTAGAAGTGAGAGATAGGCAAAGAAATGGTTCATGAGAAAATTAAGGCACTTTTTATTATCAAATCAAGTATCAAAATTGCTATTGCAATCAAGAGCAATATGATGGGAAGGTCACTGAAATGACGATATCTGTTTTCTAATCCTGCCTTACCATCTACCAAATAGTGGCTTTGTCAATTAATTGAACTCTCTAGGCCTTATTTACAATATCTGTATAAAGTTGAGTGTGGTTATTCAGATTAGAGGATCCTTGTTGTTCTAAAACTCTATAATTCTGTCATTGTATTTTATATTTTTTTGCACTTTAAGATTTACCCTACAAAATAGGTTATTTCAAAGTCTCATTTTGCTGTGGAGGTGATTTTAACTTAGGGGTATTCTGGAAAATTTATAAGAATCAGTTCTCAGGAAAACAAAATGAACACAGTATACACGGGAAGTTTTATCTGCATTATGGTCATTTTCTTCATAACTTTCTTAAATATAGACAATCAACGAACAGTCAATTAAACTGTGACTTCTTGTCTTTGTTTTTACCCCCCTGAGGCATAAATGGTCACCCTGAAAATTTAACAATGGCCTCACACTCAGGTTTTCAAGACACTTAAACTGTTCTAAGTGTACTCCTACTTGAATGACTCTCAGTTTCTTTTGCTAAAGAATCTTTATATTATCTCTTGACCCCTAACAAGGTTCTATTTTTGACCCATGCTCTCCCCACCCCTCCAGATAAATAGAGCATACCACTGCCTTAGGTTGTTTTTTTTTTTTAAACAAATGCTTTATTAACTTCTGGTTTACATCATTCATTTCCACCAGATTATGAGTTACATTTTTCCCCCATTTTTTCCCTACCCACCACCCCAGAATAGCAGTCTCACTAGATATCCCCTCATCCAATCTGTTCTCTCCCATATCTTCTCCCATACCCCCTTTGACTTTGCCATTAGGCCAAGGTGATTCTCTGAGCCCCAATGCCTGGACGTCTTATGAAACATTTAATTTTAAAACTTCAATTTTCAGATCCATTCCCTTCCTCCCTTGTCACGCACTCCCTCTGGGAAGATAAGCAATTGAGTATGTGTTGCACATGTATAGCTATGCAAAATATTACCATAGTAGATATATTGTAAAAGACTGCTTATATGTCACTCCCACCCATCTCACCTCCCACCTGGTCCATTCCCAACTTTGATCCTGTCCCTCTTCAAAAGTGGGTACTTCCAACCTCCCCTTCCCCTAGAATGCCCTCCCCCCATCATCTCCCCTCTCATCACCCTTTCCCCTACTCTCCTGCAGTGTGAGATACCCCATTTAGTATGTATGTGATTCTCTCCTTGAGCCAACTTCAATGAGAATGATTTTGCCTTTTTGCCTTCCTGTTCTTCCCCTCCCCTGCAACTACTTCCCCTTGCCTCTTCTACATGAGATAGTTTACCCTACCCTGTCTCTCCCCATCTCCTCTTGCCACTTTCCTCTCTCACCTCTTAACTTCACCCCTTAAGTATCATCCCTTCCTATCGAATTAAACCTGTGCCCTCTATCCATGTATAACTGTAAACATATACACACATTCACATATGTATTCATATGCCCATTTACCCTCCTTCAATTATTTTCGTAATGAGAAAGGTTTCATCAGACACAGTTATTGTTCTTCCATGTAGGAATGTAAATAGTTCAACTTTGATAAGTCTATTTTTAAGGTGTTATTTTCCTCAGTCAGGCTGTTGACTGTCATTTCATACTCTTCTTGCATCTTTGTAATTTCTCTTCCCAAGTTTTCCCCCACTTCTCTTATCTGCTTCTTAAGGTCCTCTATGGCCTGTAGCCGGCTTGTATTTTCATTTGGGGCTTTTGGTGCAGGAGTTCTGACCTCACAGTCCTCCTCCATGCTTTGAGCCTCTTTGCCCCTAAAATAGGAGTCCAACGTTGAACTTTTCTGTTTATTTTGTTTCGTTTGCCTAGGCATGTTGCCACTTAATTGCTTGGTTTTGGGGCTTGTTGCCACAGTAGGACTCTGCCACCAGACAGGAGAGCTTCCATCCCAAAAAGGGGGTCTTCACAATTTCCATAGGTTGGGTGGCCTCTGTAAAGCCTCCACCCACTCTGGCAAATTGGATACCCACCCCAAACTTCCCCCCCCCAGACCACAATCCAGATCCAGGCAGTTTAAAGCAAGAGTGATTAACCCCCAGGGTGATTACTGAGCCTCCATACAGTTCGCAGACCAGGAGCTAGAGCCACTAGAGATGCTGCAAAATGGCTTCTGTGCCACATTTCTTCAGCAGCTTTTTGCCCCCAGGGGAGGAAGCCGACTCGTTCCCCAAATACTGGTCCCAAAGTCCATAGGGCACTAACCTCTCACTTTGTCCTAGGCATATCTGTGCTGATCATTCTGGAATCGTCACAGCTGCAGGTGTTCTGGGGTCCCTCCAGCCAGCTGCTGGCCCAGCCACCCTAGGGCTAAAACTGCGGCTCACACAGGCCTTGGCTCAGCTCCCAGAGCCCTGCGCTGTCAGTTTCCAGTCTGCTGTGCTGCCTGCTCTCATAGCGCTGAAATCGCCACTCCCTGCAGGGCTGCTGGGCTGTCCTCAGCAGGAGGTTAGCTTCTCTATGTAGTTCTGTGGGTTCTGGGGCTCCAGAAGTTGTTCAGTGTCCCCTTTTAAATTGTTTGGAAGTTGTGTGGGGCAAAGCACCTTGGAAGTGCTGTTTCTACTCCACCATCTTGGCTCCACCCCCTGCCTTGGTTGTTAACAGCTCTGCCAGATGACAGACCATAATTTCTGTCAATTCATCCATTATGTAGAGACGTGGTTTATGATTTTAGCAAAAGATTAGCTATTGAAATGAAGAAAGACATTCAGGAAGGACAGGGGCAGAACCAATTTGGTTGCATAGAAGGAGGATAAGTCCCTGTGCTACCCACATAACCACCTCGAATGCCTATAAAAATTACTCTAAACAAACATTAGAGCTACAGAACCCACAAAGTGACAGAGAGAAAAAAAAACCTCCTGCTCAAGGCAGTCCAGCAAGCAGAGAGGAAGGGGCCATCAAAGCATGCTGGGAGCAGAGCCCAGCCCTGCATGATCCTGTGGTTTTAGGCTCAGGGTGGGCCCGGCCCTGCAGCAGACTTCGACAGAGTGTATCACCAGGATCTGTGGTGGTTTCCAGATTTATCAACCCATAAATGCCAAAGACAGAGTGAGAGATCAGTGGACTTTGGATTTGGGCATCCAAGAGAGCAGTCCGGCCTTTGCTTCTAGAGAAAGAAGTGGCTGAGGTACAGGAGCCACCACAGTGTGGCTGCTTCAGAGCTCCAGTACTGAAGATTACTGGGGGACCAAGAAACCATTCTCAGGGGTAATCACTGTTGCTTTAATCTGCTTGGATCTGGGTAGCTGTCTAGGGCAGAAGTGCAGGGGTGCATGACCACGTGCCAGAACAGGTGGATGCTTCAGAAAGGGCACACAACTAATAGCTCTGGCAACTGTGAAAATCCCAGTGATTTTGGACAAAACTTTCCTCTCTGGAAGCAGAGTTCTACTGTGGCAAAAAGCTCAAAAGTCAAATAACTGAGTGGCAACATGAACAAGGAAAGGAAGCAAAGCAAGGGGAGCAATCCAACATTAGATTCCTATTGTAGAGACAAAAATAATCAAAGCATGGAACAGGAGGAAGACAGTGAAATCAGAACTCATATACCAGAAGCTTCCCAGATAAATATAAATAACTTACAGGCCATAGAGGAACTTAAGAAGAATTTTGAAAACCAAATAAGAGAAGTGGAGGAAAAATTGAGTAGAAAAATGAGAAGGATGCAAGAAAATCATGAAAAGCAATTCAACAACCTGACTGAAGAAAATAACACCTTAAAATAGACTAAATCTAGTGGCAAAAGAGGCTCAAAAAGCCAATGAGGAGAAGGATTCCTTTAAAAATAGAATTTGCCAGATGGAAAAAGAATCTCCAAAGCTCACTGAAGAGAATTATTCCTTCAGAATTAGATTGGAGCAAATCGAAGCTAGTGACTTTATGAGAAATTAAGATATTATTAAACACATCCAAACAAATGAAAAAAATAGAAGGCAAGATGAAATATCTCATTGGAAAAACCAGTGACCTGGAAAGAGATCGAGGAGATTTAATTTAAAAATTATTGAACTACTTGAAAATTATGGTCAAAAAAGAACCTAGAAATCATGCTTCAAGAGATTCTCAAGGAAAATCGGCTTGATGTTTTGGAACCAGAGGGCAAAATAGACTTTGAAAGAATCCACCCATCACCTCCTGAAAAAGATCCCCAAAAGAAAACTCCTAGGGATATTATAGCTAGGTTCTGGAATTCTCAGATCAAGGAGAAAATATTACAAGCAGCCAAAAAAAATACAATTTGAATATTTTGGAAACACAATCAGGATAATGCAGGATCTGGCAGTTTCTATATTGAGGGATCAAATGACTTGGAATATGACATTATGGAGGTCAAAGTACCTAGGATTAAAAGCAAGAATCAGTTACCTAGTAAAAATGAATATCATGTTTCCAGGGGAAATATGGTAATTCAAGGAAATAGGGGACTTTCAAGCATTCTTGATGAAAAAACCAAAGTTGAATAGAAAATTTGACATTAAGATACAAGAAGCATGTGAAGCATGAGAAGGTAAACAGGGAAAAGAAATCATAAGGAATTTATAAAAGTTGAAATATTTACATTCCTACATGGAAAAACAATCATTGTAACTTATGAAACTTTTCTCAGTATGAGAATAGTTGAAGGGAATATATATATATATATACACGTTTCTATATAGGAGAGTATATAGGCATGTAGATACATATGTGAGTGTGTTTATATATGTGTACAGGTGTACATAGACAGAGGGCACAGGACAAATTGAATAGGAAGGGATGATACTTAAAAGGTGAAATTGAGAGGTAAGAGAGGAATTTAATGAGAGGAGATGGAAAGAGACAGAATGGAGTAAACTCATATAGAAGAGTTAAGGGGAAACTGTTACAATGGAGTCAGAGAATAGGAAGGCAAAAAAGGAATGGGTCAACCTTAATCTCACTGAATTTGGCTTAAGGAGGGAATGACGTACACCCCAAATATAGTATCTCACCCTACAGGAAAGAAGTGGGGTAGGGGATGAAATGGGGGAATATGAAGGGGAGGGAAGTTTGGGGGGAGGGAAGTTAGAAGCACACACTTTTGAAAAGAGACAGGATCAAAGTAGAGAATACAAGTGGGAGGCAGGATAGGATGGAGGGACATATAGCCAATCTTTCACAATAAATCCACTATGGAAATATTTTGTTTAGCTACACCTGTGCAACCTATATTGAATTGCCTATCTTCCCAGTAAGGGTGGCTGATGAGGGAGGAAGGAAAAGAATCTAGAATTCAAAATTTTAAAATCAAATGTTAAAAAAAATATTATCATTTCTTTTTACATGCAACTGGGAAATAAGATATACAGGCACTGGGGCACAGAGATGCATCTTGCCATACTGGATAGTCAGAGGGGGGATGGGAGAGAATATAGGAGAGAGCAGTTTGGAGGAGGTGTTCTACAGAGGGATTACTGTTTAGGGGTAATTGGTAGGGGAAAGATGGGGAGAAAATTTGTAACTCAAAATCTTGTGGAAATTAATGATATAAACTAAAAATAAACATAAAAGTTAATAAAACAAAAAAAGAAAGACATTCTTTACCAGTAGGCTAGCCAGGAGACATGGAAAGCCATGAAGCAAAATGGCTCTCACTCTTGTGTGATCCCTTTCTGCTTTTGCACAAATGATGGTAGGGTTATAGAGAAGGGAATATTTCCCCAGTGCCAGGTAAAAATCTGCAGAACAGTGGGTTTCTGCTCTTGATGAACTTATGTGAAGACATGGACAAACCTAATACAGGATATGCAAACATGGGCATGTTTACATTTTTGGAAGAAACATCCCAAACTAGTAGATTGCTGTCTAATCTGGTCTTTGTAGATATATAGATAGATGGATAGATAGATAGATAGATAGATAGATAGATAGATAGATATAGAAGATAGATGATAGATAAAATAGATAAAAATTTTAATAGGTGTTGATTATGTGCCAGGTATTGGGGTGGGAACACCAATACAAGGTAACTAAATCCTTGCTTTCAAGAAGTTTACATTTGATTACTTCATTGATTAATTGACAATGGGAAAACATAATACATAGAAGAATGTTGAAAACTGAGAAAGGGAATAGAGGTAAAGGTGATATCATTTGCTTATGCAA
This sequence comes from Gymnobelideus leadbeateri, assembly GCA_011680675.1. Taxonomy (NCBI): domain Eukaryota; kingdom Metazoa; phylum Chordata; class Mammalia; order Diprotodontia; family Petauridae; genus Gymnobelideus; species Gymnobelideus leadbeateri. The sequence continues at coordinate 36,401 of WOXC01010383.1, read as the reverse complement.
ATTAAAGTTACATGGAAAATTTTACTTGTAGATTTTGCATAACAGAAAAATTATAATCAGATAAGTGATAGAGAGCATTATAGGATATAAAATAACTAATTTCAGCTAAATTAATTTTAAAAGTTTTTGCATATACAAAACCAATGCATCCAAGATTAGAAAGAAAACAAGAAACCTAGAAAAAAATATAGGAAAGTTTGGAATTCCTCTGACTTCTAATGAAATGTTTTAGTGACGCCTCAACCTTCAGACTCTCACAGAACCCAAATAATGGCATCTTACCACCCTACTGAAGCAGAGTCTTTTTTGTTTCTCTCTATGGCTGAAGATTTTCTTTTCTTGGGGTAGGTGGATAAATTTTTAAATACTGATACATAAATCCCAAGGCTCAAGTTGATATTCTTCTTTCTCCTCTCCCCAATTTCATCTTGAAAACACCTACAGTACACTGGGAATCATTGCATCGAGTTTACATGTAAGCTACTGCCCAAAATATTGGACCAGAGTTTCATTTGTCATCATCTCAAAGCAGGAAAGGTAGGCTCCTGGGATGCCATGAAGGATGGTGCTAAATAGTAGAGCTGAATGAGTAAAAGAAGGGTAGCAGAATTCTCTACTTCAACACTTTCACCTAAACAGGTCATACATGTTCCAAATAGTAATTGGTTAGCAATATTAAAAATAGGAGGCTATTAGCCTATATATTTCCTACCTATCATAGCCAATGTCCCAAGAAAATCTTCTATACTTTTCACTTCTATTTTCTCCCTTCAATTCACTTCTCAATCCTATTCAACCTAGCTCACTATTTAATTGAAATTGTTTACTGCAAAGTTATCTAGACTTTCTTAATTATTAAATCAGATGGTCTTTTCTCAGTTCCTAGCATTTCTAAAATAGAATTATTTCCTCCCCACCCCCACATTTTGTTTCTTTAAATAGCTTTATCATTCTGCCAATCTCTCTTATTCACAAATTCAGTCTTTATTGACAATTCCCTGCCATCATCTGCTACAACCAATCATTCTTTCAAGTTTTATTCTTTCTACCCCCCAGAATCTCTGTAATTGGTCTCCTTTTCTCTAGCTGATCACCTTATCAGACAGCCCTCCTCTTTTATCTGGATGATTGGAAACTCTCAACTCAAATCAAAGCTTCTAATGTCTCCTCTCTATTTCCTATCTAGTTATCAAAATAACTCCTCGCCAGCACATATGACCAAGTATTCTCCCATTTCAAAACCAGATTTATTTTTTTTCTAAGAAAAATTTGAACATCAAATTTTACAAAGTAAATCCATTCACTATCTATCATCATGAACCCTTCTATTTTGATACTACATAATTCCCTTTCTCAAACTCTTATGTTACAGTCAGCCTAGGCTATTAATTGATCCTCAAGTTCAGAATTTTCCAAGATGATGTACAAAGTACTCCTCATACCTGAAATATATTGCCTCCTCAACTCTCCTAATAACTCACACTTTCCTTCAAGATTCAACTCCATGTGCTTCCTCCTCCAAGAAAACTTTCCTGTTCTTAATTTCTATTAAATAGCTAGCAATTACATAATGCTTTAAGAATTGAATAGCACTTTAAATGTTATCATATTTATTGCTTTCTCTCTCTCAAGATTATATTGCTTTTTACAAATTGTTTAAACATTATATTCTTCATTGCAATGTAAGTTTCATAAAGATTGTTACAGGTCCTGTTGGGATTTATATACATGCATCCTAGCCCAGGGCCTCAAATATAGTAGGCATTTAAAATATTTTTATTATATTGAGTTGGAATCTCCCTGATAATCACTGGGCTAAGCTTCCCCACACTAATCCATCTTTACTCTTCATTCTAGTTAACATAGTAAATCCACAACAGTAAACCCGCCAACTAAAAGTTCCTTAAATGTCTTTTGCTCTTGGTTGCAAAATTCCTAGTTATATATCTGTGCTAGATGTGCAATATTGGTTTCAAATCCCATTTTTTATATTTAATAGTTGTGTTACCTTGCCTGTGTAACTTAAACACATTTCCAGAACCGGATCTTCCTCATATATAAAATGGGAATAATATTATTTGAGCCCCTTATATTAAAGGATTGTCTGCATTTCTCTTTGGCAAATGAGGAAAATGCTTTATAAATGTTAGAGTGCTAAATAAATTAGCTGTTAGCATTAGTATATTTATAATTATCATTATTGTTGTTATTTCCGTCTTATACATAAATAAATATTTCATTTCCCTCTGCTCAAGTTTCCCCAAATCTACCCTTCCCTATATCAATGTCTCCTAGACTGAATCTACTTCCAGGTCTTTAAATTTTGAGCATTTCATAGAAGTTATTCTTACAGAATTTCAGCATTTTTATTTTGTGACTGGGAAAAATGCAACCAATTATGTAAAAGACAACTTTTATGAATTGGAAATTGAGGGTATGCCTGTCAATTGGGGAATCACTGGACAAGTCACGGTGTATGGATGTAAGGGAATATTATTGTTCTATAGGTAATATGAACTGATGGATTTCAGAAAAACCTAGAAAAGCTTACATTAACACATTCTGAGTGAAGTCAGTAGAACCAGAACAACACTGTACACAGTAACAGCCACATTGTGTGACAATCAACTTTGATAAACTTATCTCTTCTCAGCAATACAATGACCTAAGACATTTCCAAAAGATTCATGATAGAAAATGCTATCCACACCCAAAGAAGGAACTATGGAGTGTGAATACAGAATGAAGGTACTATTTTTGTCTTTTTTTCTTCTGTTTTTCCCTTTTGTTCTGATTCTACTTTCATAACATGATTAATGTGGAATTATGTTTGATTTGATTGTCCATGTATAGCCTGTATCAGATTGCTTGCCATCTTGGTGGGGAGAAAGGGGAAGGACAGAGGAAGGAAAAAATGTGGAGCTACACATTTTATAAAAGTGAATGTTGAAAACTACCTTTACATGTAATTGAAAAAATATACTATCAAGTGGGAAAAAGACAACACTTGCATGAATAAACAATAAACAAGCTATCATTTATAAAATCTATAATTGAATATACCAATACTTCATATAAGTAAATTTATGTATAATAATCTATTATATCAAATAATTCATAGCATATAGGTCTAAAGGGTTACATGAGATGATCTCAGATTTAGAATAAAATTAAGTAATTTTACTTAAATCTAGTCAGTAATATTTGGATGACTCTCAGACATCCCAGCATATTTTGTATTTCTTGTGGTAAATAAGCAAATGCTATTTTCTTGTTCATTTTAATCATTTAAACATTTGCAGGTAGTGAACTTATTTTCTGCATTTTGAATTAGTATTCATAGTGAAAACATGCAAATAATGACTTCAATTGGATAGATTTTCAAAAGAGGCTATCTTAATATTATAGGGCAAATGATTTAGGGTGAAATATGCTGGAATACTAAACACTGAAAAGCTCTTTTACTGAGAAAAGTCTTTTTAAAAGTTCACATTAAAATATGCATTGCATATTAAAAAATCTACTTATTAACAAATAAAAGGAATAGATATCCCATGTCATCCTGCAATAATTATAAGTTGGGAATTAAGGTTTCCAAGAAACAGAAAAAAACTTTTCTGAGATAAACTAAAATTTATGAAGCTGAAATTAAAGGACGTAAACTTTGAAGTGGCAATATTATGTGTATGAGGATAGATCTGAATTCAGGTCTCCCTGAGTAGACACCCAACATCCTATTCACTGTAACACCGCCCCCCAAAACAGAATTTATACAGACATTTTTGTCATTGGTTTTTCCCCATATCAATAAACTTATAGGTTAGTTCTTATCCTTTACCCTGTTTTCAAATGTTGATTCAGAATTTGAAAAGCATTATCTATAGTCAGTGCTGTAAACAGTAAAAACTATTGTTCATGCCATATCATAAAGCCTGTTACACCTTTAAGTTGGAATATTGTACCGGTAATATAATCTTGAGTTATGTCCTATGAGAAAAGACAAATGGTAAATATATGAGACAAAAAGGAAAGGGGAGTGGTAAAGAAAGGAATGTAATAAGAAGAGAAATAACAGTGAGATGAGAAGAGTTTTTCCAGCTTCTCTGATCCAAAGTCAGGCATAAGCAAGAGTCTAAAATAGTTGTTTACTTATCTGCATCTCATTATAATCAATATCTTCATGCCCTCTCTCCACTTCTTCAGTACCTTCATTCTATACTGTCATATAATTGTATCTAGAACTAATTTCTCCCCATAAAATTCCACACACCCAAATCACTTGCCCCTCCTCCTTCTTATCAAACTTCTACTTTTCCCATTGAATTAATTTCAGATAGGTATTAGGATGAAAATAATCTCATTGAGTTAATTCTCATTGGTGAACAAATGAATGTAATTTCCTTACCCTTGTCAGAGCAAATGGGAAAAAAAATAAAACAACTAATTTCCTGAAATTATTCTGTAATCAGACACTCTTAAACTGAGTTTCAGGAACTCATTGTTTTAAAATAATGATATCTGCATTTCAAAATAATTAATTACCTTTTAATTAAATACTTATATCTGAGAACTCTTAACCAGGATGCCAAAAAGGTCTTTGACACAAAAACTGTTAAACAGCCTTTCTCTAATTGGTGGCATATCAAGCATTTCAATTGCATGAAGTGAACAAATTCTGGCAGTGGAAAAGATTTCAAAGTCCAATTCCATCAGACAAAAAAGTCAATCCTTCCTGGGAATTTGGCTTTAAGATAGCCAACTCTGCACTATTCATGTTTGTCAACACTTCCATTTCTGAAATTGTTCTAAACATCTGGAAATACTGCCTTTAAAACTTACATCAATAACATAAGGAACAAATGAAGAAAGAATAATAATCTCTTTGAAAAGGATATATACAGCAACAATTAACAAATGCAGTATAAATGCTATACTACATTTGGTCATCTTATTCACTAATTATCAAATTAAGACTAAATTGCCTTTTAGAAGAGAAGTGAATCACATAAAAGTTGAACAGGAAAGAGTGCAATGGAGTTGTAAAAATCATGTAGGATTGTTAAAGTCTAATATGAGTTTGGTGCTTACAAAATTGCCAGGACATCAAAAAAGGACTTTCAGAAACTATGTTTGGAACAAGAAGAAAGAGATAATCATAGTTCCACTTGTTTGAGGCAAATATAATGTTAGAAGATATCACATAGAACTATTTAATTTCTGTTTATTTTCCTGTATTCTTTATCAAAGTTAAAAATATCAGATTAGAAAGGGTAGATAAATTCACTTAAAAGAAAAAAATGGAACATTAATAAAATGTGAAGATAGTAGAAATTGGATTGCTTTAAAATATTTCTAATCACTCCTTCCTCCCCAAAAAATACATCTCAAGTAACTGGAAGTCCTTTGGTATCAGACTGTAAAACAGCACAACAAATATTCAAGGACTGATAGAAAACAGAAAAGTAGGAAATGGGCAGATATCAGAAAAGATGTTATTGATTTTCAAAGAGTTGTGAAAGGTGGATTCTAGAAACAATAGAGCAAATCATGTTGATCCCTGGGAGTAGAATATCATATATCACACTACTAAACAGAGTATTTCTGAGAACATAGTAAAGGAAATAATGACCTCTCAGCAATCACAGGAAAAACACAGTATGAAATAATTTTGAAAATGAGATAGATTTACTAAAATTGCCAAAAAAAGAGTTTGATATACAAATATAACTATAATAAAATATTTTTTAAATCTATCTGCTATAACTACACTGAACAACTACATGTTCTCACAATATTTGACAGAAACTACCTAAATAGTTCAGCACCTACATGAAACCATTGTAAGGATCAGAATTAAAGGAGGAAAAGTAGAGGTGTACAGGAATATACAAAGGAGAGGCATAAAATACTAGCATGGGAGAAGGATCTGGAGAGAGCAGATAATGATTTGTAAGAAAGCATTGGGAGATTACACATTTAATTGGTCCATGATGCAGAAAATTTGGCTCCTCTATTGCCCAATAAAAAGCCAAAAAAAGCAAGAAGTATGCAGAAAAGATGCAGGAAAACAAAAAAAAATCAGAAATTCTAGATTTATTTAATCAGTTACTGGAAACAAAATACTGGGAGTAGAAACAGGACTTCTGCGGGGCTCCAGCTCTTACCTCCTCCAATTCATGTAAAAGGTGACTCTGAACAAACTTTGGAAATACAGAATCTATGAAATGACACAGAGAAGCTAACCTCCTGCTGAGGAGAGCCTGGCAGACTGGCAGGAATGCCAGTGCAGCACTCTGGGAGCCAACACCAGCCCTGTGTGAGCCAGAGGTTTTAGCCCCAGGGTGGGCTTGACCAGCCATGGTCTGGAGGGTCTCCAGATCACCAGGAGCTGTGGTGGTACAGAATTATCAACACATAGAAGCTAGGAACAAAATGAGAGGTCAGTGCAGTGTGGACTTTGGGATCCAGTATTTAGGAGTGTGTTGGCTTTTGCCCCAGGGGTGAGAAGCAGCTGAGGTGCCAAGGCTATATAGCCGCTACCAAGTAGCAGCTTCAGCTCCTGGCCTGGAGACTGCAGGGGGACCAAGTGACCAGTCTCAGGGGTAATTGTTCTTGCTTTAACCTCCTCAGATTTGGATTGCAGTCTAGGGTAGAAGTCCTGTGGTATGTGACCAGTTCACCAAAGCATTTGGAGGCTTCAGAGAGGTCACACAACTAATAATTTGGCAGCTGAGAAAACCCCAGCATTTGGGACAGAAGCTCTCCTGTCTGGTGGCAGAGTTCTACTATGGCAAAAAGCCCAAAAGTCACGTAATTGAGTGGCAACATGACCAGGCAAAGGAAGCAAAATAAACAGTACAATATTACACTCCCATCTGGGGGACAAAAAGGATCAAAGCATGGAATGAGAGAAAGACAGTAAAGTCAGTACTCCTGCACCAAATCCTTCAAAGAAAATACCAGTGGGACTGCTATTCTGGGGTCGTGGGTAGGGGTAAAATGGGGGGAAATTGTAACTCAAATCTGGCAGAAATGAATGATGTAAACCAGAGGTTAATAAAGCATTTGGGGAAAAAAAAAGGAAAATACCAACTGGTCACAGGCCATGGAGGACCTTAAGAAGCAGATAAGAGAAGTAGATGAAAAATTGGGAATAGAAATGAGAACAAGGTTAGAAAATTATTAAATGAGAGTCAACAGCTTGATTGAAGAAAATAACACCTTAAAAAATAGACTAACTCAAATGGCAAAAGAGGCTCAAAAACAAATAAGGAGAAGAATGCCTTAAAAAGTCGATTTGGCCAGATGGAAAGAGAATCTCAAAAGCTCACTGAGGAGAATCATTCCTTCAGAATTAGATTGGAGCAAATGGATGCTAGTGACTTAATGAGAAATCAAGATGCTGTTATACAGATACAAATAAATGAAAGAATAGAAGGTTATGTGAAATATCTCATGGGAAAAACCACTGATCCAGAAAATAGATCCAGGAGAGATAATCTAAAAATTATTGGACTACCTGAAAGCCATGATCACAGAAAGAACCTAGAAATCATCCTCCAAGAAATTCTCAAGGAAAACAGCCCTGATGTTTTAGAACCAGAGGGCAAAATAGAGGTTGAAAGAATCCACTTATTACCTCCTGAAAAAGATCCCAAAAAGAAAACTCCTAGGAATATTATACCAGGTTCTGATATTCCCAGATCAAGGAGAGAATATTACAAGCAGCCATGAAGAAATTATTTGAATATTTTGGAAACACAATCAGGATAGCACAGGATCTGGTAGCTTCTACACTGAGTTATCGAAGGGCATGGAATATGATATTCTGGAGGGCAAAGAATCTGGGATTAAAACCAAGAATCACCTACTCAGCAAAACTGAGTATCATGTTTCAGAGGAAAATATGGTCATTCAGTGGAATAGAGGACTTTCAAGTATTCTTGATGGAAAAACCAGAGTTGAATAGAAAATTTGACTTTCAGATACAAGAAGCAAGTGAAGCATGAGAAGGCAAACAGGGAAAAAAATTATAAGGAACTTAGCAAAGTTGAGCTATTTACATTACTACATCAAAAACAATAATTGTAACTGATGAAACTTTTCTCAGTATGAAAATAGTTGAAGCTAATAGCAATATATGTGTGTCTATATCAGAGGGTATATGGGCATATGAATTCATATGTGAATGTGTGTATATATGTTTACAGGTATACATAGAGAGCACAGGACCAATTTAATAGGAAGGGGTGATACTTAAAAGGTGAAATTAAGAGGTGAGAGAGGAATATAATGAGAGGAGATGGGGAGAGAAAGAATTTGGTAAACTATCTCATATAGAAGAGTCAAGGAAAAATGGTTACAATGGAGGGGAAAAATAGGAATGCAAAAGGGAATGGCTTAATCTTTTTCTCATTGAATTTGACTTATGTAGGGAATGCCATACACACTAAATAAGGTATCTCACACTACAGGAGAGTAGGGGCGAAAGGGATGATGGAAGGGAGGGTAGGCTGGGGGCGGAGGGAATTTTGAAGCACCCACTTTTGAAAAGAGACGGGATCAATGTAGAGAATAGAACAAATAGGAGGTGGTATAGGAGAGAGTGCAAATACAGGCATTCTTTTACAATATATCTACTATGATCATGTTTTGCATTTGCTACACATGTACAACCTATACTGAATTGCTTATCTTCCCAGTAAGAATGGGTGACAAGGGAGCAACGGAATGAATCTGGAATTCAAGGTCATAAAATCAAATGTTTAATGCTATTTGGGGGGGGGGGTAGGGCAAAAACAGGGAGAAAATTTGTAGCTCAAAATCTGGTGGAAATGAATGATGTAAGTCAGAAGTTAATAAACCATTTCAAAAAAAAAGAAAACAAAATACTGACAGACAGTATGTCAAAAGGAGTTAAAGAAGCAGAAAGAACAAAATAAACAAGTCAATACCTATCAAAATCTTTACTCTGAAGGACTGAAAAGTAAAGAAACCAGGGTTGAGGGAGAGCCAGAAAGTGTCTGGTCATCTATTGGCTCTCATTAAACCCAATACAATGAAACAACCAAACCAAGGCAAAACAAAACAAAACAAAACATCTTCTGTTAAATGTAAAACGAAAGCTTGAACAATTTTTATATAGTAAGCAATAGAAGTTATATATAGGGAGGTTATTGATTCCCCAAATTCTGAGTAGAATTAAAAAGTGACGGTGGTCAGAAAAGATCACAATTGTTGACTAAAGGACAACAAAACATGGAATACTTGAGATGTACTTTATGAGCTTTGCTTTAGATGCAATTCTAATCCTAATTCTAATCCTATTTAAAGCCCCACATATCAAAAGAAAATGTCAAAGTTATGTTGAAATATGTATATTACTTATATAAGTGTTTTATGTAAAGTATTCACATCTACAATCATTAATAAAAATTATAACGACCTTCCAGTAAAAGAAATATATTAACTGATGAGCAAAAAAACTTGTTTCATGCCACAGGAAAGAAAAGACAATTTATTCTCAGTCTAGCGAATAATGAGTACATTGTTCCAATATGCCATAATGCTTTTGTTTATTGTCATAAAGTTTTTTTTCCTCAATTCTACATTCATAATCTTTTCATCTATTGCAAACATATAAAATCAGTGCAGGTCTGGCAAGAAAAATGGAATGTTCGATGTCTATGGGAAATAAAAAACACTATACTTTGAAACATTCCATAGACATAATAACATAAAAATATTATTAACTTAAAATGTAGCATATTTCAAGGAGAAAATTAAAGCCCATCATTTTTCTTCACAGGCATAAGTTTCTTATAGGTATTCTTAAATGCTACTACATGCAGAATTCAAATTCAATAAGAAATGAAATAAAATATTAATTACTTAATATAGATATATAGAATTCTACTAAAGCAACTTATTTACCTCATGAATCTCTTTGTAAAATCAGGAATTTATAATCAATAGCTATACAATTCTTCATACACTAAAAAAGAAAAAAAGAATAGTTATAGAAGGCTTCAAACTTGAATCTAAAAGTCAGATAAAACTAAACAATTAAAGTTATAGCTACAGACCTTTTGATATCCTACTGATAAAATATATCGAAAACAATGATATTAAAGAAAAGGCTATGGCTAAATATAATGAGAATTGTTGTAAGCATGAACTTTAAAAAAAATCAACTTCATCATCATCACCACCACCATCAATATCATCTTTATTACTATCATCTTCACCACATCAGTTAGCATTTATATAGCACCTTAAGGGTAGAAAGCACTTTCCTAACATTATTTCATTTTATCCTCACAAAAACTCTGGAAGGCAAGTGCCATTATTATTCCCAATTTACAGATAAAGGAACTGTAGTAGATACTTTAAGTGACTTGCTGATGCACAGTTAGTTTCTAAGCTGGATTTTAATTCAAATCTTCTAGACTCCCAAGTCTAGTACCCTATCCATGGTACTACCTAGACACCAAATGAGAATATGCTATTTAAAGCAATTATATTTCATCTACTATTTAACCTATTATATACTTTTTAAAATGAAATTTTGCTTATTTTTATTTTATATCATTCATTTCCAAAAGACTTTTTTTAGGAACAAATAAATGTTTATTGATATCTTTTGTTTTTACCCTGCCTAGATATCCCTCTTTATCCCTCCCCATTACCATGACAATCAACCTTTATTACAAAGTGTTTTAAAGAGAAAAACAAAAAGAAAAAATAAAGTTAGCAATACTTGATCAATACAGTGAAAAATGTCTACATTATATGTAGTGTTCCATAACCACAAAACATTTTCTCCCCTGACCTCTACAAAGGAGTAGTGGGGATGATATGTCTTCTCATATTTCTTCTTTGGGGCCAAGCTTATTCTTTGAAATTTTGAAGTCTTCATTTTTATTGTTTTGTGGTTTTGTTCTTCCCATTCATATTGTTGTAGTCATTGTGCATGTTGTTTTTTTGGCTCTGCTAACATTACTTTGTGTCAGTTCATGTCTTTTTTTTTCAAATTTCAAATGCTTTATTAACTTCTGGTTTATATCATTCATATCTGTCAGATTTTGAGTTACAATTTTTGCTCATTTTTCCCCTACCCACCACCCCAGAATAGCAGTCCCACAGGATATCCCCTCATCCAATGTGCTCCATCTCTTCTCCAATATCCCCTTTGACTTTTCCAGTAGGGCAAGGTTAATCCTTATGCCCTAATGCCTGCACATCTTATCTCCCAATTATATGCACAATAGTATTAATCATAGTATTTATATATTTTTTAAAATTTGGTTTTAAAAGGAAGATAAGCTACTCAGTATATACTGAACATGTGTAGCTATGCAAAACATTATCATAGTAGGTATATTATAAAAGACTGACTAAATATTATTAAATTCTGGTTTACATCATTAATTTCTGCCAGATTTTAAGTTACAATTTTATCCCCATTTTTCCCCTACCCACCACCCCAGAATAGCAGTCCCACAGGATATCCCCTCATCCAATCTGCTCTCTCCCATATCTTCTCCCATACCTCCTTCTACTTTGCCATTAGGGCAAGGTGAATCTCTGTGTCCCAATGCCTGCACAGCTTATCTCCCAATTACATGCAAAATAGTATTAATAATAATATTTATATACATTTGAAACATTTAATTTTAAAACTTCAAATTTCAGATCCATTCCCTTCCTCCATTGTCGCCCACTCCCTCTGGGAAGATAAGCAATTCAGTATTGTTGTACATGTATAGCTATACAAAACATTACCATAGCAGATAAACTGTAAAAGACTGACTATATTTCCCTCCCTCCTATCCCACCTCCCACCTCCCACCTGGTCCACTCCAAACTTTGGTCCTGCCAAACTGCCTTCCAATATGCCATAGTACTTTTGTTTATTGTCATAAAGTGTTTTTCCTCAATTCTACATTCATAATCTTTTATCTATTGCAAACATATAAAATCAGCGCCATCTTGGTTCTGCCCCCCTTATTATATACATTTGAATTTTAAAAAATGGAACTTATCAGATTTTGAAAATACCCTAATAAAACTCATATAAAATTAATGAAGTGGAAAAACAATCACTTTAAAGCATCTATACAAAGATTAAATACTTCTCATCAAATAGTGAGTTGATAGACATTATAAAATCAATAAATACAAATTTAACAATCACTAGTTATATATCAGGCAGTGTACTAAGTGCAGGGTATACAAAGAAGAGGAAGAGAAAAAAAGTTGCTGTCCTCAGAGGTATTCATATTTCAATGTAGAAGATTGGCATGTGAAGATGGTGCATACAAAATTTCTACAGTTTAAATGTATTTGTATTTTTAATGCTTAGAACAGTGTCTGACATGTAGTAGATGCTTAATATTTCCCCATTAAATCTTTCACTCACTTGATCTCACTCATTTCATAGAGGAGGAAAATGAAAAGCAAGGATGTTAAGCAATTTGGCAAGTATCACCCAAGTAGAAAGTATCAGAGATTAGACTGGATTCCAGGTCATCTAAACCTAGTGCCAGCACATATTTCAATGTTATTTCCCATCTTTTGTGGGAGAAAAGTCAGAAGTTTCAAGATGAGAAGTCATTTACTTCCTAATGGGGTGATAAATGGAATAGAAAACCATTAGTAATACACTTACTTGCATTACACTTGTATTATACTTAATACACTTAGCAAAGTTGTGGATATGTAAATAACAAATTAATTTAGTTCCTCATCTCATACTTCTCACATTTTAATTAAGTTGATAATACTTATAGGATGGTTCAACTGAAGGTATGAAAGTTTTCCTAGTAGACCAGCAGAGTGTATGACAAGGAGGAGTTTGGAGACTATAAGAACAGGTCAGATGACAATGTCTCAGGTTTCAGAAGGCTGGGCAGCAGGGAAGATGGTAAAGCCCAGATAACAGTCTTATTAAAGGAGAAGGATTAGAGTTGGTGATTGACTCCCCTGCTTATCCAAGAAATATTATGTACATATTACTGTCTAATAACATTTGAGTAGTGGTTAGAGTACATAGGGATCGAATTAGAGCAGGGATGTGGGTTACCTCTAAGAGAAGTGGAGTTTGGAGAAGGGGCACACAATTTGTAGCAAGTGTCTATAGCTTGATGGGAACTTGGCAGTAGGAGCTTGGACATAGGAGAAGTATTCCTCAGAGCCTGCTCTTGCTTGGCATTGGTTTTGGGTATTAAATATCAGGGCATGGACTCAGATTGAGGTCCACTTTTCTTTTTATAACACCATGTTTTTTTTTATTTATTTGAAGTATGTCTGCCATGAAACTGAACTAGAAAAAAAGCATTTCCCTATACTGCTATTGTAATTTATCCACTCTGGTTTTGCATTTCTGCCCCAATGTAAAGCTATGTTGATTTGTGAGTGACTTGTGTACAAATTCAAGGCGATTACTGGTTTTGTTTGGGGGGAGTGGTGGTGTAGTGTGGAGAAAGTAATTAAATCAAGGCTACCATTGCTCCAAAAAGAATTTGTCATTTGGATGCCCTATGGCTTTAACACTATATTTATTACTCCCCAGATAATTCATTTACCAAGTCTTCCCTTCAATAAATGTGTTGTCTCTCTGTATTAGAATTCATATTTCTTATGGGGAGGGGTGTCTCACTTTTAAATTTGTAAATCTGGTATATAATAGGCATTTTTAAAATCTATGCATTCATTGAAAGATACTAAAGAAGTGTAATTATAAATCCTATCTTTGAATTTATAGCAAGGCCTCCTCTGGCTTGCATTATGAACTTCAAAATTCTCAAGCACTCTCTCTTACTTTTCCAATTTATTCAGATTCTGTTATAATCATTATGTAGAGACTCTCTTCACTTTCCCATAGTGGGGAAAGCCCATCAAAACTCCCACTCCTGAGTAATAATTTGGTGTTAAGATAGCAATTTGATTGGGCTACATTTTTACACTGTACTAAATTTGGACCTGTTTTTGTACCCTGACACTTTAGTTTAGCCTGCCTTCACTTCTTTCCCAGATGCTGGTTTCAGCCTTTTCTGAGTGTGAAAGAGCAATCACAAGCTAATCTTTTTCCCTTATATATTGTCTTATGACAGATTGACAAGTGAGCGAGATCTCACCTGTCAAGTTGGCCTCCTAATAAGCCTTAGGGGCCCAAGGCAGTTATCTATATTGTTTTATTCCTAGAAGACAGAAAAAAAGGATATTTGGAGTCTGGCTATTCTGAGATGCCTTGGCTGACAGGTTCATTCAGCTTCATGAACCTGTAAAGTGGGGCACAGTGGACATAGATGTTTTGGAGAGGGCTTGTCTTAAGGCACTTCAATCATATCATCTATTTAACTTCTATTCTGATGCTTTATTATGATTCAGGGGTGACCCTGGTTTCTCAGTGGCTCTGTCAGTAAAACACAAGCTCTTTCCAGTTATACTAATTTAGGCAGAATTCACATGAGTTCCATAGCTAAGTTCTTTTGGTTAAAAGCCTGGATAGCAGCAGACAATTTCTTTTTGGCCCAATATGACTCATTATGTCATAGACTGTGGTTCTTAAGACTTGCATTCTGATTAAAGCAGGAGAATACCTGTTTTGATCAAATTACAGATCTTTTGGAATATTGGAGTGTAATGGCAGACTGAACAAAGAGCCAAGTCATGTTGACAATGAGTAGAGTGCTCTGATACAATGTCTTTTTGGACCGGGTGCAGATATTCTGTAATTTATTCTGGTACACTCACTCTTACTCCTACCATCTCAGACCCTGGGGTAGGTGAAGTCAGAAATAATACAATTTATATGTAAGACTGATCCCCCCAAAATCAGATCCAACAATGGCATAGCCACTAGAGGAAACTGAGACTCAGCTGTTGTTGTTCTCAGTTCATCAGATATTTCTCCTCAGAGCCTCAATGCTAGTCTGATTGGCCACAACATCCAGCATAGACTTTGATCCTATACCTCCTAGGGGATCACCCACTTAACCTTTCACAGTATACACTCTTAATCATCTCCAAATATTTCATAAGGAATGGATATAACAGAGACAGAAGTAACAGTAAGAGGCTCAACCCATTACCATTAAATAAAAATCACCCTAATCTCTCCAGGGTTGTATTATCTCTTTAAGGAGTGGGTAGGGGCAATGTAACAGGCCTATGGTAGGGAAAAGGGAGCCAAAATCATCAACTCAGAATGATTGAAGAGCATACAATTATTAAATAATTATTTTCTTTATCTTAGTTTACTTTTCAAGAAAACTGGTCTCTTGGAGGATCGAGATCTTTCCAGATGTTAGTTCCAATAACCCACCCCCATTTATGACAGCAAGAAAGTTAACTGGGACAAAGTAAAATAAATAATTTTTTGACTTATGTAATAAACCTTACATTTTATCTTTAACCCCTTTTAAGATTTAGTATGTCATCCTTTTGCTACAGTCACTTTTTATATAAGATCTGTCACTGAGATCACAGAATTTCTATATGAATGTCCTGATTCTATATTTTCAAACCACAAATTCATCACCTTGAATATTAATTTTTCCTCAGATCAATTTTACATTTTTTCAGATTTCCTGTCTACCGAAGTTTATATGTATACACATTCACATTTATACATATACAGAAGCTGGGTAGCTTAGTGTATGGAGAACTTGGAATAGAGTCAGGAAGAGCACAGTTCAAACCTGGCCTCAGAAACTTACTAGCTGTCAGACCTGTGGAAGCCATGAAAACATGTATGATTGTTGTGAGGATCAATTTAGGTAAATATTTGTAAAGTTCTTAGAATAGGGCCTGACACATAGTAACTGCTCTATAAATGCTAGTTATCATTATTGGAACACCTAGGTGACTCAGTAGATAAGAAAACCAAGCTTGGAGCCAAGGATTCCTGAGTGTAAATATGGTCCCAGACACTTACTAGCTGTGTGACCCTGGGCAAGCCATTTAATCTCTGCTAGACTCAGTTTCTTCATTAATAAAATGGGGATAATAAAGCACCCATTCCCACGATTATTATGAGGATTAAATCATATAGTAATTATAAAGTACCTGGCACAGTGAGCACTATATAAATGTTAGCCATATCTATTATATGTGTGGGTATATATGTGTTTAAATACATATGCAGACAATGTGCATAGCTCATGAAAATAAAAGAATTTGTTATTAAAAATGTATGAGGCTTAGTTGGTAGCTATTATACCATGAATATAGCATATTGTGAACTATAAGAATGTTTAACTTTTACTTTGAGTAATTTTACTAAATATTTATGGGAAAATATAATTAGCAAAAATAAAAGGAATATTAAAGCAAGGAATATTCTATGACTATAAATCATTCTATATGTTTTTGACAGTGTGAAAAAAAACTATTCTGTGACATTTTACAGTACATGAGACCAAGTTAAAATGCCATTTATCAATCATCATAGCAAAATGAACTATATAAGTAACAGCAAAGGAATAAGGACATAGTGAAAGGAATCAGAAGTGTTGAGAATGTGTTTGGAACTTAAGTAGAGTGACAGATTGCTGACAGATCACTTGGAGCCTGGAAAAACTCATTTCTTTTCATGTACTATAAGAACGTACAGTGAACAACTATCAAATTCTGATGTCTCATTTCTATTATTTGATTCAAAACCTAATTATTGAAGGGATATTGAATCAACTCTTTGCTCCTGATGAAATTTGGATTTTCATTACAAAATGCACAGTAGATTATACATTCTCTTTTTTTTCTTTTTTTTGGAGGGCAATTGGAGGTAAGTAACCTGCCCAAGGTCACACGGCTAGGTTTTTGTTTGTGTGTGCATTACGTCTGAGGTCAGATCCGAACTCAAGTCCTTCTGACTCCAGGGCTGATGCTCTACTCACTGCACCACCTATCTGCCCCTGTTTATACATTCTTTAAAACATTTCCCAGGTAATGGACCAAACATGCATAAGACATTGGTAGTAACTAAATGTTATAAATTTCTATTAACAATTGGAGGCCCTCAGGCTATTTGTTAGAAAGACAATATTATCAAAACATATGATAGCTTCCTAAAGGTGAAAGCCTTTCCCACCATTCAGAGCAAGTTTGTTTAAAAAAAAAAATCTTATCTCCTGCTATACCAATGGAAGATTTACCAGCAAAATGTCCAATCAAACACCCAAGGATATTGTTATTCATAATTCAGTAACTTGTAGTTGTACATTTTATATGATTGGCACTTAGTTTATGCAAGTTTTAACTGATTGACAAACTATCATTGAAAATAATTAATGATGAATAAAGGTACTGTCAGTTGCTATGTGATTAGGCCTGTTAGACAGTATGAGATTGAAAATGCTGAAATATTTGGCCATTCCTTTCACTGTGATTATGAGGCACTACTGGAAGAATGAGTTATTGTCAAGCAAAATAATTGAATTTCAGAGATAAAAAAAATAGTTTAATTCTCAGATTTTTTCAGAAAACTAAACTGAGTTCCAGAGAGAGTCAGTGATTTTACTCATATGCTATAGTTAGTTGAAGAAGTAGGGCCAGACATATTTACTGGTTGTTTGTTTTTGTTGTTGTTGTGGTTGTTCTACATCTTTTCTGCCACATAGTAATACCCTATATCACTAACCACAGAACTAAAAATTGTTTAGGTGGTACATTGATAAGAAAGTATTATTCTAAAGCAGGGGCTTGAGGGCCAAATCTTTCCTCCCCCTTATTTTATAAGATGTATGAGGTAAGGTTTTTCAATTCTGAAATTAAAAAAAGTGTTTTTAATTAAAATGTAAAAAAGTAATACATTCTATATTCCCTTTCATAAGGTGAAGGGAGAATTAGATTTGGTTTGATGGCAGTAGTCTGATGAACCCTGTAAAGGATTAGAGAGAAACCTTAAAAAAATATCATGAGCAAACTTGTAGAAGACATTTGGAAATTTTCATATAGAAAAGAGAGGATTAAAAGTGTTCATGATAACTATCTACAATGCTCATGGCATCTTATTACATATATTATGAAACTCATGCAACTTTAGGCAGATATTAGAGATTATAGAACCAAGTAATGGTATGAGTACTAGGTTAGGGGTATAAAGAAATTAATTCGACTTCCTGGCTCCCATAGTTATTATCTATGTGGCAATGGTTGTCATTTCACCTCTGAGTATGTTTCCCCATTCATAAAATTTAAATAATGATAACTCTTCTAGTTGGGAATATAAATTATTAATAAAATCTTCTATTAATTGTAGCAATTGATGTTAAAAGAATTCTGACTATAAAATTCTGATCTGACTTCCACGATACCTCCACGTCATGTCTCCTCCATTACTTTCTCATTCTGGAATTTCCCTCAATGCCTGGGACCTTCTCACCATTGAACAGTCTTTTCCTGCTTCAGTTGATGCACCATGAAATATCTCTCTGCAAGTCCTACCATCCTTCTAGCATTAATGAGTTCTCCTGGATCCTCTGTTTTGTGGAGAGAACTGACTGGTCTATCATCATTCTCCTCCCGTTCCTGATACTTGTGTCTTCTGGACTTCAGAACTATAATTATCATGTTGAATGCAGTCATCCTTCTCCTACATTACCTCTCCCTTTTTCTGCTTCCTTTTGTGTATTGTGTTCTTCAATTATGATATAAGCTCTTTGAGGTCAGAGATCAATTTTCTTATGTTTGTTTTCCCAGTGTTCACCATAGTACCTGACAAATAAGTGCCTAATTTTCCCTTCCTTCCACCCATCCTTCTTTCTTTCCTAGTGGTTAATTTTTAATTATTAAAGATAACTTGTTCCTTCTATCCACATCAATTCTGCCTTAAAGCATAAGACTTAAAAGCACTTGACATTTTTACTACTTAGACCTGACTTTTCTCCTTTCCCTTGCAAAGCATAAGCAACATAGCTTTCTGAGCTAGGCTTTAATGAAATAAAAGATTTAAATAATGAAATTCTTATATAAGAAAGCAGCTAACACCATTTCTAAGATGTCACTATTATTTGAAAAATCTTGGGAAATAGTATGCTGATTTGCAAAGAATGAAAACAAGGAAGGAAGGAAGAAGGAAGGAACAGAGAAAAAGAAAGAAAGGAAGGAAAGAAGGAAGGAAGGAAGGAAGGAAGGAAGGAAGGAAGGAAGGAAAGAAGGAAGGAAGGAGATGAATTATAAACCAGGGAAATTGACCTCAATTCTTTGAGAAATGTTAGAACAGATCCTTAAAGATAATTGGTAAACATATATAAAAGTAATTGGTTATCATAAAGGTTCTGTATGTTTTAGTCAAGACAACATTACATCAGACAAATCTCATTTATAATTAAGTATTTTTTACCATTCATTTTAAACATTTTGAATTTCAAATTCTTTCCATCTCTTCAGTTACCCCTCCCCAATTGGGAAGAAAAGTAAGTATGATATCAATTATACATGTGAAGTCATGAAAAATATATTTTCATATCAATCATTTTGAAAAAAAAGCAAGAAATAAAGATAGTTTTAAAAGTATGTTTCAATATGTAAATATAGTTCATCCATTCTCTTGCTGGATCTAGATGAAATTTTTCATCATGAATTCATCAGAATTATCTTGGATAATCGTACTGATAATATAACAATACAAAGGGTAGATAAATCTTTCACCATTTATCATTGCTACAGTATTGCTGTTATGATGCACAATGTTCTGGTTCCGCTTACTTCACTGTGCATCAGTTCTTAAAAGATATCAGATAAAACTAATTTCCTTTTTTGATATTTACTAAATTTATATTTGAGGCAAACAAAATATATAGGGTTTACTTAGATTTTGAAAGCTTATCCTGAAATATCTCATGCCATTAATGGGCAGAAAAAGGAAATATGTGGTTTCAATGATAATGTGATCAAATGGGTTTGGAAGTGGTCACATAAAAGCAATTATCAGGGTGCTGTGGGGTTGAATCTAATAAAGCAAAACTTTATATGGAAAAAAATAAAATCTGACATGGCTTCAATTGCTTAAATTTCAAATTTAATATTGGGAAGCAATGGCTAGTTAAGCAGTAGCTTATCTGAAAAGGATTCAGGTATTTTAGTAGACCCAAGTTCAATATGAGTGAGTAATATGATATGAACACCTATCAAACACTACCTTGTTCCAGTTTAAGAGAGACAAAGCTACCAGGAATTCAGAAGCAGTATGTTGTAGTGGATAGGACAGTGTGCTTGGAATGAAAAAGAGAAGGATTAAAATCCTACCTCAGATACAGATTGTTTATGTGACTCTGGGCAAATGATTTAATATTTCTTTTCATATCAGTTTCTATATCAGTAAAAATGAGGATCTTGGCCCTAATGGTCCCTAAAACCCTTCTGGTTCTAGCTATTATTCTCTGAATAAGGAGCTCTTGATTATCTCTTGCACTTGTCAAAACTCAATTTTGAACATGGTTGTCAGTTCAGAGTAATATTCTTAGACACATTAATGAGTTAAAAAACATCCAGAAGAGAGTAGTCTCAATGGTTAAGGACCTTGGGTCTGTGTTTTATGAGGTTTGATTGAAGGAACTGGGTATATTTAACTTAGAGAAAAAAAATGACTAAGTGTGATAAAATAATCAAGTTCAATGTAAATAACAGACTGTTGTGGGGGAGGAGCCAAGATGGCAAAGAAAAAGCATGAACTTGGCATGATCTCCCAATCTAACCATTTCCAATACCTGTAAAAATATGACTCCAAACAAATTTTAGAAATACAGAACCCATAAAGTGAAACTGAGAAACAAATCTCCCACAGAAGGAAGCCTGGAAGGCTGACAGGAAGGGTCTTTACCACCAAGCTGGGAGACCAGTGCAGGGCTCTGTGAGCTTTGTGGTTCTGGCCCCAGGGTGGCCCCAACCAGCAGCACAAACTGACCTGAGTAGACTTCAGTAGAGTGAATCACCAGCAGCTATGGCATCCAGATTTCTCAACCCATAAATGCTAAAGATAAAGTAAAAGGTCAGTCAGGAGCACTGTTGGAATCTGGTGATGGAAGTGCATGGTCTGGCCTCTGGTCCTGGGGTGAAAAGTGGCAGAGGTGAAGAGGCTGCAGCTGCTGCATGAGTCTGCATCAGGAGGTCCTGGCCTGCAGGAAGCACATGGACCAAGTGACCATTCAGAAGGTAATTGCTCTTGCTTTGACCTGCTTGAATCTGGATCACAGTCTTAGGTGGTGTTCCTGGGGTATGTGACCAGTGTGCCAGAGTTTCCAAGAAAAATACAAACTGGTTACAGGCCATGGAGGAGCTCAAGAAGGATTTTGAAAATCAAGTAAGAGAAGTGGAGGAAAAATTGGGAAGATAAATGAGAATGATGCAAGAAAATCATGAAAAGAGAGACAACAGCCTGCTAAAGAAGACACACACACATACACACATACACACACAAACACAAATACTGAAGAAAATAACACTTTAAAAACTGACTAACTCAAAAGAGGCCCAAAAAATCAATGAGGAGAAGAATGCCCTAAAAAGCCAAATTTGCCAGATGGAAAAGGAATTTCACAAACTCACTGAAGAGAATAACTCCTTCAAAATAAGATTGGAGCAATTGGAAGCTAATTACTTTATAAGAAATCAAGACACTATAAAACAGATCTGAACAAATTAGAAAAAGAGAAGGCAATGTGAAATATCTCACTGGAAAATTCACTGATGTGGAAAAGAGATCAAGGAGAGAAAAGTTGAAAATTATTGGACTACCTGAAATTCATGATCAAAAAAGAGCTTAGACACCATCTTTCAAGAAATTATCAGGCAAGGCAGCTAGGTGGCGCAGTGAGTAGAGAGTCGGCCCTGGAGTCAGAAGGACTTGAGTTTGGATCCAGCTTCAGACACTTAAGGCACACACAAACAAAAACCTAGCCCTGTGACCTTGGTCAAGATGCTTAACCCCGATTGTCCTCCAAAAAAGCCAAAAAAAAAAAAAAAAAAACAAATTATCAGGCAAAACTGCCCTTATATTCTAGAACCAGAGGTCAAGATAGAAATTGAAAGAATTCACCAATCACCTCTTGAACAAGATCCCCAAAAGAAACATCCTAGGAATATTATAGCCAAATTCCAGACTTCCCAGGTCAAGATGAAAATACTGCAAGCAGTTAGGAAAAAACAACTTGAGTACTGTGGAAACACGATCAGGATAACACAAGACCTACCAGCTTCTATATTAAGGGATCAACGGCTTGGAATGTGATATTACAGAAATCAAAGGAACTAAGATTAAAACCAAGTATCACCTACCCAGCAAAACTGAGTAAATTTCCTCGGGGGAAACTATGGTCATTCAATGAAATAGAGGATTTTCAAACATTCTTGATGAAAAACCAGAGCGGAACAGAAAATTTGACTTTTAAATACAAGAATCAAGGGAAGCATGAGAAGGTAAAAAGAATACAGAAATCATAAGGAACTTATTAAAGTTGAACTATTTAAATTCCTACATGGAAAAACAATCATTGTAACATCAGATTTTTTTATCATTATAAGGATAGTTGAAAGGAATATATATGTATATATGTATACATACATGTATGTATAGGAGGGTGTATGTGTGTATAATTATATATATATGTGTGTGTGTGTGTGAGTGTGTGTGCATATGTATATACATGTATACATAGACAGAAGGCACAGGATGAGTTGAATATGGAGGGATGACATCTAAAAAATAAAACTAAGAGGTGAGAAAGGAATATATTGGGAGGAGAAAGAGAGAGATAGATTAGGATAAATTATCTTATATAAATGAGACAAGAGAAAATTGATACAATAGATGGGAGGAACAAGAAGGTGATAGGGAAGGGTCAAACTTACTCCCATTGAGTTTAACTTAAGGAGGGAAAAACATACACACTCCACTGGGTATCTTACCCTACAGGAAAGTAGCGGGGAAGGGAGAAAAAGGGGAGATGATGGAAGGGAGGAAAGCTTGGGGTAGAAGGAAGTTAGAAGCAAACACTTTTGTAAAGGGACAGAGTCAAAGTAGTAAATAGAATAAGTGGGGGGTGGGGTAGGGTGGAGGGAAATATCGCCAGTCTTTCACAATATAACTACTTTGGAAATGTTTTGTGTAACTACACATGTACAACCTATATTGAATTGCTTATCTTCCCAGTGGGGGTTGATATGGAGGAAAGAAAGGAAAGATTCTGGAACTCAAAGTATTAAAAACAAATGTTATAAAAATTGTTTTTACATGCAACTGTGAAATAAGATATACAGGCACTGGTGTAGAGAAATACATCTTACCCTACAAGATCATTGGGGGCAGGGATAATGGGGGAAGATATAAGAGAGAATAGATTGGGAGAAGGTGTATTCACTAGGCTCACTATTTTGGGTGGGGGGTAAGGGAAAACCTGTAAGAAAAATTTGTAACTTAAAATCTTGTGGAAATGAATATTGAAAACTAAAAATAAATAAATGGGAAAAAACAGACTGTCATGCAGAGGAAGGTCTATATTAGTTGTATTTTTTTCCCCAAAAGAATGTCCAGGAGAAATGGGTAGAAAACCCAAAGTTCTTAATTTAAGCTTCTGGTAAAGGAAACAACAACAATAACTATAACAAAATGTCATAATCATTGCTTCCCCAGAGTCAAATGGGCTGCTTTAAGAAATTTCAACATCAGGGGGTGAATATCTATTTGACAGGGATGTTACAATGGGTATATCTTTTGTGCATGTGTTGGACAAATCACCTCTGTCCATTTTAATTTAGAATTTCGAAGATTCTGTAAAAAACAAACAAACAAAAAAAAACAACAACAACAAAGCCTTTCCTTAACTCCTTTGCCCTATTCCTTGCCCTCCCTTCTGGATAAATAGAACATTATTTAATGAAGTAAGTTAAACATCTTTTAACCCCTCCCTTCCCCCAAAAGAACAATCTCTATGGATAAGCAGCCTCATATAAGGCACAGGAGAAATGAATTGACTATTAACTTAAGGTTGTTGCTTTAAAGATACTAGTTATCAGTTACTTTCCGAAAGCAGATAACTTTTACTTTAACAAGAGAGGCAAAGATCAGGAGACAACATTGTGTTTTAGAAAGAGCCTTGGAATGGCAGAGGTTGGTAAGTGGGCAAATGGTGATAGTGTTATAGGAGAACTACAAAACCTGTTAACATGAGTATAGGAATTCATGGTTTGAAAAAGGCTTTACATGTTATCTCTTTTAATCTTCATAACACCACATGTGACATAGATACTATTGTTTTCATCCACATTTTATACATGAGGAAATAACCTGAGAGATTTTTAAGGAATTTATCGAGGGTCGTAGAACTAGTGTCTAAGGCAAGTTTTAAACTTAGGTCATCTATTCTCTAAATCTTCTATTCTATTCACCATGTCACTAAACAGACTATAACACTTATATATTTAATTTTTTTTTTTTGCTCCATCCCATCCATCCCCCCACTTCTAATATTTTCTACTTCGAATCTGTCGCTTTTCAAAAATGCTTCAAAATACCCTCTCCCCCAATCTGCCCTCCCTTCTATCATCCCCTTTCTTACCCTCTTCCTCTCTATTTTCCTGTAGGTTAAGATACCCAAATGAATGTATAAGTTATTCTCTCCTTAAGCCAAATTCAATGAGAGTAAGTTTGACCCATTCCCTTTCACCTTCCTGCTCTTCCCCTCCATTGTAAAAGTTTTCTCTTGCTTTTTTCATATGAGATAATTTACCCTAATGTATCACTCACTTTTCACTCCCAATATATTCCTCTCTCACCTCTTTATTTTGTTTTTTTTAATATCATCCCTTCATATTCAACTCATCCTATACCTATGTCTATGTATACATGTACATGCATATGCACACATATATGTTTATACAAACATATACCCTCCTATATGTGTGTATGTATGTATGTATATATACATATATATTTCTCTCAACTATGCTCATACTGAGAAGACTCTTGTGGGTTACAATTATCATTTTTCCATGTAGGAATATAAGTAGTTCAACTTTTATTAGTTCCTTATGATTTCTTTTTCCTCTTTGTCTATTCATGTTTCTTGTATTTGAAAGTCAAATTTTGTGTTCAGCTCTGTTTTTTTCAAGAATGCTTGAAAATCCTCTATTTCCCTGAATGACTATACTTCTCCCTGTAGCATTATACTCAGTTTTGCTGGGTAGGTGATTTTTGGTTTCAGTTCTAGCTCCTTTTACCTCTGGAATATCATATTCTAAGCCCTTCAATCCCTTAATGTAGAAGGTGCTAGGTCTTGTGTCATCGTGATTACATATCCACAGGACTCAAATTGTTTCTTCCTCATTGCTTGCCATATTTTCTCCTTCACTTGCGAAGTCTGGAATTTGGCTATAACATTCCTAGAACTTTTCTTTTGGGGATATTTTTCAAGAGGTCATTGGTGAATTCTTTCCATTTCTATTTTTCCCTCTGCTTCTAGAATCTCAGAGCAATTTTGCTTAATAATTTCTTGAAAGATGGTGTCTAGGTTCTTTTTTTTTTTTTTTTTGATCATGGCTTTCGGGAAGTCCAATAATTTCTAAAAATATCTTTACTGAATCTATTTTTCAGGTCAGTGGTTTTTCCAGTGAGATATTTCACATTGCCTTCTCTTTTTTTTCCGCTTGTTTGGATCTGTTTTATAGTATCTTGGTTTCTCATAAAGTCATTAGCTTCCATTTGCTCCAGTCTAATTTTGAAGAAATTATTCTATTCAGTGCATTTTAAAAATTCCTTTTCAATCTGCCAGATTTGGTTTTTTAAGGCATTCTTCTCCTCATTGCTTTTTTGTGCCTCTTTTGTATTTGGGTTAGTCTATTTTTAAGGTATTTTCTTCAGTATTTTGGGGGGTCTTCTTTAGCAGACTGTTGATTTCTTTTCATGATTTTCTTCTATAATTCTCATTTCTCTTCCCAATTTTTCTCCACTACTTTTCCTTGATTTTCAAAATCCTTCTTGAGTTCCTCTATGGCCTGTAAATAGTTCATATTTTTCTTGTAAGCTTTTAATGCAGGAGTTCTGACTTCATTGTCTTTCTCCTGTTCCATGTTTTGATCCTTTTTGTCCCTAAAAAAGGATTCTAGGGTCTGTGCTTCCTCTGCTTGCTCATATTGCCAGCCAATTATTTGTCTTTTGAGCTCTTTGCCATGGTAGAACTCTGTTTCCAGATTGCAGAGAGCTGTGTCCCAAATCACTGGGGTTTTTGCAGCTGCGAGAGCTATTAGGAGGGTGCCATCTCTGCAGCCCCCACAAGCTCTGGCACACTGGCCACATACCACAGTAACATCACACAAGACCCAAATCTAAGCAGGTCAAAGTAAGAGGGATTATCTTCTGAATGGTCACTTAGTTCCCCTACAATCTGCTGGGCAGGAGCTCTGGAGGCAGCAGCTGCAGCCACTGCACCTCCACCAATTCTCACCAATGGGGCCAGGGGCCAGACAACACCCTTCTGCCCCCTCTTCTAACAGAGTTGCCAACTGACCTTTTCTTTCTAATGGTTTGAGAAGTCTAGAAACCACCACAGCTGCTGGTGACTCACTCTCCTAAAATATGCTCCAGCCACTGTTGGTCAGTGCCACCCAGGGCCAGAATCGTGCAGTTCAATCAGGACTTTGCTTTGCCCTAAGCTCAGCGAGCTAGACTTTTCCTGCTAGCCTGCTGGGATGCCTTCAGTGGGAGATTTGTTTCTGTCTGACATTTTGTGGGTTCTGTAACTCTAAAATTTGTTTAGAATCATTTCTGGAGGTGGTGGGAGCCAGAGCAGGTTAGAGGTCCTGTTCTTACTCCACCATTTTGCCTCTACCCCTAAACTTATTCTTTTAGGAGTATGATAATTTATGGCATGACATCTATAACACTGGACCTGAAGCCAAGAAGTTTGGGGTTTGAATCATATTTGTGATATTTATTAATTGTATAACCCTAAGCAAATCTCTTTTCTTCATCTTTAATATGTACATAATGATAGCTTTTATATTACAGGACTCTGAGTATAATGTAAACTGGGATTATTTTTTTCTGACTCAACCTAGCACATTGCATTGTGGAGGGTATTTAATAACAAAATGTTATTAAATTGAATTTAAATTGCTGTGGAGATCAAATTAAATAATGTACTTAAGTGCTTTGAAAATATTAAACTATTATACAAATATGAGTTATTCTTATTATTCTCATGGGGAAATAACTGTACCTAGTCTTCATTTTCTTAATTTATATAATGGCAATGATGGTTACATTACTTTTACTCAGAAATATTGTCAGGAAAGTGATTTGTAAACTTGAAAGCACTATATAAATGTCAAATGTTATTTTAATGATCATTAACAAAATTCCATGTTCAGGCCAGGGAAATGTTCCCAGTGTTTTTGAGCTTACACACACACACACACACACACACACACACATAAATACAATAACCTCCTTTCCTTTCCCATGCACTCTGAATGATGTCTTTTCCTCAGAGAAGAAAAATGTTACATAAAACTAAAACTTTTTCCTTCAGTCCCAAACTTAAACTACAAATGCCTTATTATCTTTAGCATAAATATTTTTCTATTAACTTCCTGACCTTAGAATTGTACAAAATTTAAGTAGAATACCATCTCCTAATAATATTTGCCCAAAAGTTGAAAGGAATACGTCCTCATAAGGTAGGGTCACACCCATCTTAATTATTGTGTTCAGTTCTTAGTGCCACATTTTAGAAGTTGCTAGTTTATGTCAGTGCATACAGAAAAGGCTGAATATGAAGCAAGAGGATTTAAAATCCTTTCAGTTGAAGACTATCTTTGAAAAGAAAGGCTTAAAGAAAGAAAAGTAAGATATTATAGTTGTCTTCAAATATTTGAAAGGTTATCAAACATATTTTTTCTGTTATTTCAATGAACAAAAATGGTAAGGAAACAGTCTTTTTAATAAAAGGAATACTACCCTAACAGTTAAGCATTGCCTCCTATAAGGGAATTGGTTTTTCTTATCACTGGAGGTGTTCCAACAGCCTCTATGTCTTATCAGAGATATTTTAGAGGGTAAGCAGTTATTAGAGAGGTGGGTTATGTTACATGATTTATTTCTAATCTGTGATTTAATTAGTATAAAAACCTCTTGAAAAGCAAACTGTTTCTCTACCAACAAAGTTTTATATTTTTAGTAAGAATATATATACATATATATAATATAAATATAAATTAGATAGATAGATAGACAGATAGACAGATAGATAGATAGTTGTAGTCTTCCAGGACAATGAATTCAAAGGAGAAATTGGACCAAAGACATAATCATTTGGTAGAAATATCAAGGCATTCACATATGGATTTTTCAATAATCATTGAATTGATAATTAGTTCTTTAAAGTCTGGGATATTTTGACTCATTTTTCTTCTCACTTATGTCATTATTTTCTTATGCTTATATATTTTTAAATTGAAGAAAGCTATAGGTGGTTTGTGTAAATATATATATTTAAGGGATTACTCATCTCTCATCTTTTGCCAATAAATGTTATTCCTCATGTTGGAAAATGGAATCAGATTTGCACCAGAGTGGATATTGGTATAATACTTCATAAGTAATTCATCTCCCACTGTGAAGTGTTTGGATCAATAATTTATTATCATATTGGGTTCTAGCACTTTCTTGTTAAAGGGTGGTAAAATTGCAGTTACATAGGATCTAATCATCCTATTTTTTATCATGTTAATGGTACGGGCTTCCTGTTTTGCATCTTACATTGCCATTTATACAACATTGTGTTTCCTTTGAACAAATAGATAAATATAAAATTGTACATGTTTATTTGTGAGTTCTTTTTATTTTTTAATTTTTTTATTTATTTAAACTACAGTTTTTGGTTGATGCTTGATTGTTATTTATTTTCAGTGCTATGAAAGCATTTGGTTTTTACTCTCAATTTTTGATTAAGCATAGCATGAATCTCTTTATTTTTAAAATTCTATTCTTTGTATTTTCTTTCCCAGTCTTGCTTAGATGATATGGTGTTTACATTTCTACTCTGTGTACTGGCTACATGTTAAAGTACTCTTCTGAAATCTCTTTGGAACTCTTCAAACTTCTTACATTATGTTGATATTTGATGTCTGTCTGCTATTTATTATATCATTTTTTCTCCTCTGGTTCATCCAGTGGCTATAACATACATTGTGTGCATGAATTGAAATACTCTTTAACACCCCATCAAATATAGTAATGGAATAAAATCATTCATGAAAGCTATAAACAACATTCTAGCTTTTAAAATTCCTTTTTTTGACAGGATTCTGGGAAGATGGCAGAGTAGGTCAGAAAATTCCAAACTCTCTAGATTACTCCCCACAAAAGAGATAAAATAATACCTTAAGGTGAAAAAGAATAGGGGTACAAAAGGGGTCCTCCTCAGACAATTTGAGAAGATCAGGAAATAAAATCTCAAGATTTGGTTTCATCCTGGTGAAGAATAAACACCTCTAGGCTAGGGTCAGCTTTAACAACTTTAAGCTGCAAGTTGCTTAAACAACTGGTAAGCCTTTGAGCTACTTGGTTTAGGAGGCTGCCAGCACCAACCACATGAGATTTTCCCCCAGATAGTAAGGGGAGTTGAGTGTCTGACCTGGGGAAGAGCAAGGGAACCTCTTCATTTTTTTTCTTTTTTTAAGCATTTGGGGTTAAGTAACTTGCTCAAGGTTACACGGCTAGTCATTATTTATGTGTGGGTGCTCATTTTCTGTGGCTGGATTCGATCTGGGGCCATCCCAACTCTGAGGCCAGTGCTCTTACTCACTGCGCCACCTAGCCTCCTCTAGGGAACCTCTTCTAACAAGGAATGCCAGACCCAGGTGTGCTGTGAAGAGTAGTGGAAGTGAGAAGGCATCAGCCCATGCCCAATGAGTGCAGAAGAAGTGGGGCAGAAAATCTCTGGGTGTGGCCACTTAAAGGAGGCTGGAGGTTTGGCTTTTTTTCCAGGCTAAAAGGGAGAAGTGAAGCTCTAGGGGAAGAGGCACAATCCCCCATACCCCAGGGCTAGAAGTGATTACAAAAATTGAGGTATTACCACAAAAAATATGCACAAGCAAAGGACAAACAATACAATCATAGAACACTATTATGGAAATAGAAAAGACCTGTGTTTCATCTGCAGAGGAGGATATTGAAACAAAGAAACCCCTTTCTGCCCCCAAAAGTAGCATCAAATGATCACCTGCCAAAAACTATTCATAGAAGATCTTTAAAAAGACTTTAAAAAGAAAATGACAGAGATGGAAGAAAAACGATGCAAGACAAAAAGAAGATTATGAAAGGAAAGTCAATTAATTAGAAAAGGAGATCCAGAATCTTAAGGAAGAAAATGACACATTCAAAATTAGAATTGGGCAACGTAAAGCCAATAAAATCATAAGAGATCAAGAAATAATTAAACAAAATATGAATAATGAAAAAAATAGAAGAGAAGGTGAAACATCTTGTAAGAAAAAACAACAGATCTGGAGAATAGATCAAGAAGAGAAAATATAAAAATACTCAAACTAATTGAAAGTTATGATCAAAAAAGAGTCCCGATACAAGAGAAATAAAGAAAATTTAACCAAAGCATTAAAACAAGGATGGAAAGTAGATATACAAAACATCCACTGATCAACAGATAAAAGAGATACTATGAGGAAAAGACATGATATTTAGGTCAATGATAATGGGAGGATAAGGGAGGGATCCTTGGAGTCATGTGGGTAAGTAACAGGAGGGGCAGGTAGCAAGTAGACATAAATCAGAGGAGGCAGGAGGAATAGAAAACAAGAAATATGCACAAACATAAAAACAATGATCAGGGGTAAAATTTGTTTGGGAAAGTATGTTTCTATATGTGTATGTATATATGTATAAGTGTATGTATATATCTATATAAATAGAGAAATATATTAGCAGTTAATTGTAGCCTTCCAGGGGTGAGGAGGGGAAAAAGAGCAAAGTAAAAAAAATGCATAGCAGAGAACAAAAGAAAACTTACAAAGAAGCAAAGAAAACATGGATAGCTCTTAACACAATGTGTAGCATATATTATACAGGCTTTCTTGAAATGAAATTCATTCCTGGGATTGAATCCGGCCTCAGAAAATGAGCACCCACACATAAATAATGACTAGCCGTGTAGCCTTGAGCAAGTTACTTAAACCCAATTGCTTTAAAAAAAAAAAAAAAAGAAATGAAATTCATTGTTACATATTTTGAATCCTCTCATGTTTTGCTATTTACATGATATGGTTTATTTCTCCTTTCTTATTTTGCATTTAAGTTCCAATATTTAAGTTTATGATACATTTTTATTTCTTTTCTCTATTCTGTATTTGAGTTCTGGTGTTTGAGTCTAAAATAAAATTACTGTTTTTGTATGGTAGGTCTATATATATTGTATTTGTGCTTCAAACTCAGAAAGAACTATTCAAAATTCCATTGCAAGTATACCTATCTCCTTTATAAAATAAATAACTTTAAACATAAGCATTACTTTTTGTATTCATTACTAGGTGGCACTTCTACTATTTATGCTACAGATATATTTCCAATGCCACCTAGATTTTCAGATTTTTTTCCTTTTCAGATTCAAATAACTCCCCAAATTCTGTTTTTATACCATCTAATTGAAGTTTAGTGATGATGCATTTTAAAAATGTTTCTCTGTTAATCTGCAATCTGTTATTGTGTAACTTGGAGCACAAGAAAATGTTGACAAAAAGCACTAACAAGGGTTGAAGTATAATTTGAAACTCTGATGCCCATTTTATTATTCTATTGTAATGGCACATGATAAAAATATTCAGGTCTTCAGTCCATTTCATTACACTCATGTTTTTCTAGCTGTAGTAGTCAGTACCATTTGCTCCAAAGCATTCTTAGCAACTGTGGCTTGCATAGCCATGACTTGCTCAAATGTTATAGTCTTTTGGTACCATAAATGTTCATTAATGAAGTCCCTCTTCCTGTCAAGTTAATCATTATGAAAGTTCTAAGTAGGTATACAGCTTTCAATTGATGCCACAATATTTCTTCTCAGAATCAGATTTATTATACTAATTCTATAGGAGGTCTTTTCCAATTGTTGGGAGGCAAAGAGGCCTGAACCAGGACTTCAGATAATTACTTTGGTTTCAGTGGACCCGAATATCAAAGACCTCTTTGAGAAGTGGGTTTTCCTCAAGTTAGCTCCTTAGTTCTTTGTTATGGATTACACTTATAAGGATGTTGTTTGAGTTCTGAGATCAGTAGGCTATACCCCAAGATTTTAGTTATTGAGAACCAAAATATCTGACTCTGCACTCAGGTATCTTTAGGTGGTCAGCTCTAAATGTTATGACTTTTAAGGATTGCAGCTTTGGCTTTGAAGTTTGCTCTCAGTTGTATCTGTTTATGACTGTGGCTGAATTAGCAGATACCTGAGGCCTAGATCAAAGGTTTTACCCTAAGACTTTAGTCACCTAGATAACAAATCCTTATCAAATTATCTAATTTGTGTTACCACCAGGATACAACAGACTAAGGTAATGATCAGAAAACTTGAGTCCCCTTCCTTTGTCTCTTTTGGTCTATAAAAACCTTGTACTAATGGGGCGGCTAGGTGGCGCAGTGAGTAGAGCGTCGGCCCTGGAGTCAGAAGGACCTGAGTTCGGATCTGACCTCAGACACTTAACGCACACACAAACAAAAACCTAGCCATGTGACCTTGGGCAAGTTACTTAACCCCAATTGCCTCCAAACAAAAAAAAAAACCACCTTGTACTAAGAATCAATAAATGGAGTTCATCCTTCTTCCTTGAACTACCCACATGGCCTGGTCATATCTTATTCACGTCTCTGAATCATGCTAAGTGCTGGACACTGAGCAGCCCATGGCACCCAACCACTTTTAATTCTAATACCTTTTCTTCTTAAAATGATTTCTTCCTTTTTTTCCTATTTTATAGTTTGTTTGCACATATGTGTTTGTTTATTGCCTCCTCATTAGAACGTGAGCTCTTTGAGGGGGCAGAGTTTTTTGTTTGTTTGTTTTTTTGTTTGTTTTTCATCCCTGGTGCTTAGCAAACACCTGACAATTAATAGGCTCTTAATAAATATTGACTGACTGGTTGGCATGTTAATCCAGTAAATTGTATCATTAGAGCACAATTGGTGAGCATCCCCAGATTCTTGCCTAGCAGTCCCTTATTTAACATTGCCCTAACTTACAAAATAGTCAATGGTTTTACATTTGACACTATTATTATTTTTGATTCTAATAAAGTTCCTGGCACATAGTAGATGCTTAATCAGTGTTTATTAAATGATTCATTACTTTGTTCTCTTCTTTTTGATGCTGCTGATTTAATTGGATTTGATATCACTGCTCTAGGCAAGTCATGGATATTATAATCTAAAGAGAAGATGACAATTTGTTACGTGTAGAGGTAAATTCCTCAGGCAGGAATTCTAAATAACACCACAGACCTAGTCTATATCAGAGTATTTAATGCTTAGGTTAACAAATACAACTGGTTACTTGACTGAACTGAAATGCTTATTTTTTTCAATATCTATTTATATACCATTTTATATCTTAGTAAGAGGTATTTTAAAAATTGAATATAAATTTAGGATATAAAACACAAAAATATTACCTAATCAGCAAATAATATAAATCACTTCATATTTTAGATTTGTTATTGTTGTTTAGTCATTTTTTAGTTGTTTCTCTTTGTGATCACATTACCGGTTTTCTTAGTAAAGACACTAAAGTAATTTAACATTGACTTCTTCAGAATGTTTTATAGATTAGGAACTGAAGTGAAAAGGATAAAGTGACTTTTCTAGGGTCATGCAGCTACTAAATGTCTAAGACCATGTTTGAAGTCAGGAAGATTAATTTTCTGGACTCCAGGCCAAGTATTACATTCATGGTAGCACCTAGGAGATAATATCTAATGTCATACCTCAGTTTGGTATTATAATGATCCCAATATCTTAAAATTTTTACCAACACAAAAAAAAGCACCTATATAACCTACAAAGGCTTTCAAGTAGACTCTGCTAATGGATTGTTTCAGTAGTAGTAGTAGTTGTACTAGTAGTAGTAGTCGTTGTCGTAGTAGTAGTAGTAGTAGTAGTAGTCATAGTCATAGTAGTAGTAGTAGCAGTAGTAGGTAGTAGCAGTAGTAGCCGTGGCAGTAGTAGGTAGTGGCAGTAATAGAAGCATCAGCAGCATCAGCAGTGGTAGTAGTAATCATGATTTTTACAAATACTATTTGTTTTTAGAGTTACAAAAACCCTGAAAGGTAGTTGCTATTATTATCCTCATTTACAAGTGAGGAAACTGAGGCAGGGGTTAGATGATTTGTCCAGACTCAATCTTTTTAAATTTGGAATGACTCATCAGCTAAAGCTTGCCTCCTTTTCTTCCACAATAAGACAGAAATCCATTTTTCAGAGTATATTTTATATTACACAAAATGCAGATATTATGAAATATTTATGAAAAATAAAGGAAAAATGTGAATGATTTTTAAAAGCATTACCATGCTTCCAGCCTGAAAAATGAGGAAAGGGAGAAACACAAGTTCAGCATTATTTGCCACAGACAGGGCTCACAGCTTAATTGTTAACCCTGGGTCTGTGAAAGATAATGCTCATTGAACTGGGTATCACATGTCTATTGTTTCCTACCAATAATAGTTACAGCAATGAAAACTCCTCATGAGGAAAAAATAGATAGCCTCTTTAGTTGAAACAGAAACCTTTGCTCATACCTGGGAACAGGATGAGAAAGTAAGTATGTAGAAGAGGAAGATTATACTTTTTAAGCAAGTAATTCAGTGACTCTCCTCTACCTATTAAAACCTCAGTGCCAATGCACTAAAATTTAATTTGAAGATAAAGTTCTAAATGAGGACTAAACCATCAGAGAAGCTGAGGGCAGATGCTAATGTTCTGGTCAACAGAGAGGAGACTCATGCTGATTCAGGAGACAAGCCTGCGATTATAGTGTCACCTTGTAAATGTGGTGGCACTGGTGATGATTAGGAGGGAAAAACCTCTCTGGCAGGAAGTGTAATAATAATGAATGGCAGCAGGAAGCTGTTGTGGTAGAGTGAATAAAAGCCAGGCTGAGGACTTCAAAATATCTCCCAGGATGTATAAGGAAAACTTTGACCATCATGTGCATTGACTATTTTTATTTTACTAATAAATACCAAAGACTTGCTTTGCTTTATGCATGTGCAGATGATTCTGGCTTCTTCATAGTTATGCCTGTGGAATCCAAGCTCTGCTAGTCTATAACTGGCAGAATAGACTTTTAGGATTGCCCAGTGATTGAAGATTTTTTTACTCTTTGAATAATGTATAGGTGGTTTAATCAAAAGAAGGTTACACAGCTCTTTTAAAAATAATGATTATGGGGGCAGCTAGGTGGCACAGTGAGTAGAGCGCCGGCCCTGGAGTCAGAAGGACCTGAGTTCGGATCCGGCCTCAGACACTTAACCCACACAAACAAAAACCTAGCCGTGTGACCTTGGGCAAGTTACTTAACCCCAATTGCCCTAAAAGGGGCGGCTAGGTGGCGCAGTGAGTAAGAGCGCCGGCCTCGGAGTTGGGATGACCCGAGATCAAATCCGGCCTCAGAAAATGAGCACCCACGCATAAATAATGACTAGCCGTGTAACCTTGAGCAAGTTACTTAACCCCAATTGCTTAAAAAAAAAAATGATTATGACCCATGGATATAGGACAATAATAATTATTTTCAGAAGGTTGCTACACATATTTCTAATGCTTTCATATGAAATAGAAGCCATTTTAAGGTCTTTATCACTTTTTATCACTTTTAGATTGTTTAAGACTACCTTTAGTACTTGTATTGGTTTGGCAAGATATTGCCTGACCACTGCACAGAAATGAACAGAAAGAAGGATTGAGATTTTCCCCAAGAGAAGTGGGGACGGTTATTTGCTTTTCACACTAAATTTTTATCCCTGATTAATTATAGCATAGTCTATTGGGTAGAATGCCAGTCCAGTAAACAGGTATGTAAGGTTAGGGGTAATTCCTCCAATTTCATTGGTATAAAATACTATCATGTGAGGATTTTCTATCAACCACTGCAAGCTAGTAGCTTCTCTAAAACTTAATTTATAAGAGTTGCCTAGATAAGGAGCATCATATACATCCGGGGTTGACCTAATTGCAGCCTACAAAGTAAGTAGGGCCAGATCCCAATGAAAATAAAATTAAAGAAATGGAGCAAAGTTAGTGGAGAAAACCTCAGTCCTACATTCTTCTCCAAACAACTTTAAAATAATGCCTCATATTGAATTCTGGAGTGGAAGAGCCAACACAAAGTCAAGGTGACACACTT